>PVIW01007604.1:7678-70701 GCA_004026585.1 Noctilio leporinus
AAAAAAAAAAAAAAAAAAAAAAAAAAAAAAAAAAAAAAAAAAAAAAAAAAAAAAAAAAAAAAAAAAAAAAAAAAAAAAAAAAAAAAAAAAAAAAAAAAAAAAAAAAAAAAAAAAAAAAAAAAAAAAGGAAAGAAGGAAGGAAGAAGAAAGAAAGAAAGAAAGAAAGAAACTTGTTAGGGAGAAATTTTTACTTAAAAAATTCCAAATTATATCTCCACCTAGCTATCTACCATTATTATGATTTAAAATATATAAAGTACCATGAGATAATGGAGTCATTAGATGTAATTCATTTTAAGGGATTCCATTAAAGAAAAATATTAAATAAGACATGTAAAACATCACCAACAGCTTCCACATCAATACACATCACTTTTGATTTCAATACTTACCCAAACCTTCACCTTTATTTCCTTTGCACACTTTATGGTAATAGATAATCAATTTATTTACCTTTCCAAGGTCAATTTTTTTTTTCATAAAACTTGGTTTCTTTCTTTGTAGGTCCATATACTTCAAATAAACCATATGCTTAATAAGATTGTTTAATCATGAATAAATGAGGGAGGGGAAGGGAATAAAGGGAAAACAGAAGAAAATATAAACCATACAAACCCTGATGTAAGCCCCTTCCTAGGGAGATCTGAAAAAGACACAATCTAACTTTGTAAAGTAACATCTCCAAACAGGCAACTATCAGATAATGCAAAAAAAAAGGAGGGGAGAGGCCTGGACTCCTGTCTCAGTTGGTTGGGTATCATCCTACGAAGTTAAAGGTCACCAGGTGGATTCCCTGCCAAGACATATGCCTAGGTTGTGTGTACCCAGTGGGGGTGTATAGGAGAGGTAACCAATCAATGTTTTTCTCTCACATAGACGTTTCTCTCTCTCTTTCTCACTCACTTCCCTTTCTCTAAAAATAAACAAAGTCTTTAAAAAAGGAGGGAGGGGCTCACAATGACTCAGTTTATATCTAATAGGTATTAAAAAATAAACACATATATTATTCAGAGCAAATGTTTGTTAATGGCTTTTAATAAAATAGATGCTCAATTGTTATTGAATATCTTGTTTTCTGGGTTATTCTACTTTCTAACTACAAATAACATAAACTTTGTGACTCAGAGGACATATAGGCAAAATGAAGGTTAAAATACCAGTCTTTCCTACTTAAAAAGTCATAAAAATCAAATGAGTAATGTGGAATAAACTGATGGTCACGTTCTTTTAAAAAATATTTTACAAGTTCTGACTTTTGGTCAAGATGGCTGGTGGCATAGGTAAACATGACACACCTCCTCACACAACCACATCAAAATTACAACTAAATTATAGAACATCCATCACTCAGAATCATCAGAAATATATCTGGGGCAAGGAGCCCCAACCCCACACCAGGTCCCCCAGCCCAGAGTACCAGTACTAGGAAGATAAGTCCCCATAAATTCTAACTGCAAAAGCCAGTCAGTGGAAGAAACTTCTAGAGTCCCAAGCAGTCCCACACAAGAACTTACTCAGACTTACTCCCACTGAGATCCAGCACCAGGGTGGTAGTTTGAAAGGTACCAGTGGCATATAGGGAGGAACTGAAGTATCTGGCATCAGGGTGAGATCTGGTAGACAACTTTATCCCAGACAGAAAGGTAAGCAAGTCCACAGACCTCAGGCTAGTGCCATGTCTGAGACTCCCTTTACCTGGCTAACACTGTTTGCCCCACCCTGGGAATCCTCTGAGGCTCCATCCTACCCAGCTTATAGCTGTTAACAGTAGATTTTCCATATGATTGGCTTGTCTTGGCTCAAGCTTCACAACTTCCTAAACCCTTTCAAATAAGCAACAGCTGGCCTTGGTGAGCCTCTAGCCCTTGTAAGTGGCCCCACATCTGACACTAGTAGCAGCCAGCCTAGGTTCATAACCTGGCTTCACCTGAGAATCTCTAAGCCCAGCACAAGTAGTAGCCATCTCAGATTGCTCTATAACATAGGGGTGGTGGTCTTGGGTAAAACACAGGCTGACCTTGGCCCAGGAAATGTCAGGGGCTACACATTCAGTGAATGGATACTGACCATGTCAAAGTACCACAACCCTGTCGCTACACAGGTGATCCTCCTTGGTGAGTAGAGGTCAGTAGTCACAGCCAGTCCTTGCAGCCGACTGGCCTGGGTCAATTCCTCCCATTGACCTGCCAATAGCAACCCAATCTCAACTACAAGAGGAAGGAGGACTCAGCCCACATGAAGGGCACACCTCCAGTACTCAGCTTGGGTGATAGGGGAGGCTATGTCACTGGACCCTACAGGACATTTACTACATTAGGTCATGACTAAGACAGGGAGTCATTGTAGCTCTACCTAATACGTAGAAACAAACAGGGAAGCTGCTAAAATGAAAGACAAAGAAACATTGTCCAAATGAAACAACAAATAAAAACTCCAGAAAAAGAGCTAGACAAAATGGAGATAAGCAATCTATCAGAGGCAGAGGTCAAAACACTTTTTATAAGGATGCTCAAGGAATTTAGCGAGGCTCTCAAGAGCAGGAAAAAAAAAAAAAAAGACCCAGTCAGAAATGAAAAATACCTAACACTAGTTGAAATAGAACAATTAACAGGAAGACAACAATAAGGTGAATAAAGCTGAGATTCAAATCAATTATTTGGAACATAAGGAAGCAAAAAAAAAAAAAAAAAATTAGAAAAACAAGAAGAAAAAATAAATATTTGAGGATAGTGTAAGCAGCCCCTAAAACAACTTCAAGTAACATTCACAACATAGAGGTGACAGGAGGAGAAGAGAAAGAGCAAGAAATTGGAAGCCTATTTGGAAAAATAACGAAAGAAAACTTCCCTAATTTGGTGAAGAAAATAGTCATGTAAGTCCAGGAAGCACAGAGAGTCCCAAACAAGATGAGTGCAAAGAGGTCCACACCGAGACTCATCATGATTGAAATGCCAAAGGTTAAAGATAAAGAGAAAATCTTAACACATTGTTGACCAGCAATTTTATACAAATGCTAATGCAAGTGCAAACACAAACTAACTCGTTATTAGTCAATAATATTTGGACTTGGAAACATGAGATTTTTTATGACTGGCCAACCACGCAGCAAGAGAAAAGAAGTTAGTTACCTGTAGGGAAGTCCCCTTAAGACTGTCAGCTGATTTCTCAAAAGAAATTTTGCAGGAAAGAAGGGGCTGGCAAAAAATATTCAAAGTCATGAAAAGCAGGGGCCTACAGCCAAGATTGCCCTACCCAACAAAGATATCATTTAGAATCAAAGGGCAGATAAAGAGCTTCCCAGATACAAAAAAACTAAGGAGTTCATTATCACCAAACCATTATTATATGAAATGTTAAAGAGACTTATTTAAGAAAAAAAAAAAAAAACTATGAACAATAAAATGGTAACAAATACAAACCTGTCAACAATTGAATCTAAAAAAATCAACTAAGCAAGCAAGAAGAAAAGAGACAGAATCATAGATACAGAGAGCATTTTGATGGTTGTCTGATGGGAGGAGGGTGTAGGGGAAAGGGTGAAGAGATGATGGGATTAGGAAGGACAAATAGGTAGTTACAGAATAGCCATGGGGATGTAAAGTACAGTATAGGAGATGAAGTAACAGAGAACTTAAATGCATGACCCATGGACATGAACAATGATGTGAGGATTGCCTGAGGGAATGCAGGGTGCTGGGTAGAGTGGGCAAAGGGGGAATAATTGGGACAACTGTAATGGTATAATCAACAAACTATAGTTAAAATATATATTTGGCAAGTTCTGGCCTATCCATCTATTTATAGTCATAAGGTTTTATTTACAGATTATCTAAATTTAGAAAATATACTTTTAATATGAAATACTGTGATAAACCTGATTAAGCAATTTCTCCCTCACTAAATTATTTTAAATTCATAAGACAAGTTAATTCAGTGATTTATTATGGTGTGAATCCATTACAAGTATTTCAAAGAATTGAACTAACAGAACAAAGAGCAAACATTTAGGTTGCTTGTAAAGCCACACCTGTGAGGGATTGAAAAACTATGATATCATATGAAATTATTTCAAATCACAGACTTGACACAATTCAACAGAGAAATCAAAGGCTCAAAGAGAGATGGTGGAAAACAAAATGAGGTGGAAATGTGATTATGAAAGGCAAGCTAACAGGTAGCTCATCTATCAAATGACACACCTGTGCACTCACTGTCATTGACATGTGCATAACTATAATAGGACATTCAAGAGGATCTGTGCTGAGGAATTTTTTAACATAAGCATACCAAACCTTAAAGAGTTTACAGACTTGATACAGTTTTTACTGAGCAGTGACAAAACTGAGCTACACATAAATCAAAAAGAAAAAAGAAAAGAAGGAAGGAAGGACAGAAGAAAGGAAGGAGGGAGGGAAGGAGGAAAAAACAAAACAAAACAAAACAAAGTGAGCCTCCTAAAAGAATATATGCACCTTCATTTTTAGTAAACAGCTTTGTCAAGGAATTCCATCTATATTTTAAATCTCTCATCTCGTTGCATATGTACATACACATATGGACAGCATAAAGAAAGTACATGCGTTTAATCTACTGTCAGCATCATAATGCATTTACTTAATAGTTTACTTAACAATATGAAATGTGGCAAAGTTACTCTTGTTAATCACCAGTGAAGAGAACAGGGGAACTTTGACCAACATCTGGAGCCTGCAGCCTCTTAAACTAAGTTGTGAAATGCCCCTTTTTAATCAGGACACCAGGTTGACGGTACTTCAGAATTCCTGGTGTTAAGTGGGAGCCCATAGGTCTCTGGAGCCAGTTCCTCTCCCTTGAAGAAGTTTCCGTGCATGCACATGAGATGCTTACATGCTCCCGAATGCAGCTATTGTAAGGACCACAAAGAAGAGATCAGTGACAAGAACTTCTTACAGAAATAGATCTTACCCCAGAAGCCAGTTTTAGGCTAGAAGTAATAGAGATAAAAATCCTTTTAGTTAAAATATAGACTTTTTAAAAACCATTTTTAAAAAACAGACTTAAGTGATGTGCAGGGAGGTGGAAGGAGTTTATCGTGGGCAAGAACTCTGATTACACAGCAGGTGTCAGTTCTTTCTTCAGAACAGAATTTATTTTGAATTATTTACTCTTGAAACCTGCTATGTATATAGATTCATCCTATGAATTCATCAATTAATTCAATACATTTTGGAATCAAGATGCAAAATACCATTTCTGTTGGATCCAAACATTAACTAATTCTGTCTATGTGTTATTACATTCATGCATTTTCATTGTACTCTTATATGAAAATTTGAAAGTAGCTTTCTAAATGGATCCCACAAAACCAACATTCTATTTCAGTGCATTCTCAGTGTATCAATTAATTAATACAAAATAATTAATTTCTACACTGTTTATTATTTTACTTTCTTTGCATCTATTTTTTTTTAATTTTTAAAAAGAGTTTATTATTTTTAGAGAGAGGGGAAGAGAGAGAGCCAGAGAGGAAGAGCGATATCAATGTATGGTTGCCTTTCACCTGCCTCCAGCTACAGACCTGGCTGGAGACCTGGCTTGCAACCTGGTTATGTGCCCTGGCTGGGAATCGAACCAGTGACCTTTGGGTTTGCAGGTCAGTTCCTTATCTACTGTGACACCAGCCAGGACCTTATTTCTTCACCTATTAGTCACCCTGTGTGTAAGAGGTCTACTTAAGTATTTTTTATACTTACCCGCTCCTAACTCAGCTCTTAGTGACTTTGGCTCAATCAACTACCAGGAATATACACAAAGCAAATAAATAAGTAAAAACCAACCAAACAAACAATCATCACCTCTTCTATCTAACCTAATTCATGGAATGGCAGGATTTACTTCACAATAGTCCATACACGTAACAGGCTAAATCATAATAGACCTTCACAAGGCAGAATTCTCATGATTTTATCTCATCAACTCTACAAAAACTGATGAAACTAGAGAAAAGAAATCTGTAGGCTTCACAGTTTGCAAGGGGCAGAACCAGCTGACTGAAGTATCCCAACTTCTTTCCTATTAGGATAGGTGCCATGTCTTTTGGAGAGAAAGTGCCCCCATGGAAGCCAACATGGAGGCTGTGGATGCTGAGGCTGAGGGGAACACAGGAAAGGATTATGGAATTTAAAAAGAATGTATAAGGTTGGGAACCTGGAAAAATGTGGAAACGAGAAGAGAAGCAGCTGGGTTTAATACTAAGATTAATAATCATTGGAATGATTGAGCACATAACTTAACATCTTGGAGTAACATTTACTAAAGTTTAAATAAGCTAAGAGTCCTGGCTGATGTGGCTCAGGCCTGCGAATCCAAGGGTCACTGGTTAAATTCCCAGTCAGGGCACATAACCAGGTTGCAAGCCAGGTCTCCAGCCAGGTCCATAGCTGGAGGCAGGTGAAAGGCAAACATACATTGATGCTTCTCTCCCTTTCTTCCTCCCTCCCTGCCCTTCTCTCTAATAATAATGAATAAAATCTTTTAAAAAAATAAAAAATAAGCCAAGAAACATGCAAAATATGTGGGTCACTTATTTTATCAAATGGCTGTTTTTAAAATATATAAATATAAAAAGTCTAGGTGGCCTCTAAAATTATAGAGTTAACTGTGAACCAGGGGTGTAAATAATTTTACAAAATTGTGATGATAATTTCTATTTTGTCTAAGACTTAAGGTTTATTGAATAAACAAATGGGAAAACATCATTGGAAGGTGGTTATAATACTATTTTGCTGAGACAGAGAAGCTTTCCTAGACACAGTGATGCTACAGTAAAAAGAATAAAGAGAATACACAACAAAAGAAACTCAAAGATGAAATGTTCAAAATTTTAGAGACCATCATTTTCCGAGCTGTAAAACTAAATATTCAAGCATAGCAAAACAGGACATGTTGGTTTGGATATGCATTTGCTCTTGAGACAATTAGGTATTCTTTTATTACAATTTATATCAGAGTAAATGAATTTTCAGCATGGCTCAAGAAGTGTGGATTCTAGTCCTAAATCCACTCCTAACAATGGGTATGACATTAAGTCAATTAATTTTCGTTTGTAAGTTTCATTTGCTTTCTCTGTGATGTAGGGTCCTTGGATTGAAAGATCTACAAATTCCATTTCGGTTAAAAAACTCTGATTCTCCAATTGCAAAACACCGATTCTGGTTACCTGGCTCTGCTTCACATTTGCATCTGACACTAGAATGACAACATCTTGACCTCCTTAGCCACCTACTGAGATTGGCGAGATGGGTTTCTGGGGTAAATGATAGTCCTAGAGAGTATGCCGTCTAACTGGATGGATCTTGCTTTTTTTTTCTTTTTGTTTTACATTTTATTCATTATTTTTAGAGTAAGGAGGAGGGAGGGAGGAAGAAAGGTAGAGAAACATCAATGTATGGTTACCTTTCACCTGCCTCCAGCTGGGAACCTGGCTGGGGACCTGGCTTGCAACCTGAGTAGGTACCCTGACAGGAAATGAACCAGCGACCCTTGGGTTTGCAGGCAGGCGCTTACCACTGAGCCACACCAGCCAGAGCCAGATCTTGCTTTAAATACCAACTCCAGGACTTTCTGGCCAGAAACCCTTGGTGGTACAAGTTATTAAAGTCTAAGATTTCTCATTTGAAATGATGTGTCATTGTGATAATTGATTGAATGAAACAGTGTGACAATGTTAGGCACAATATAGGTCCATAATATTTTTCTTGCTTTCCTTTTGGGTTGGACTGACATAATAAGTAGCTTATAGCTAAAAATTAGAACATAATAAATAACTTGCAAAATAATAAACCCCTGTTCTCTAATCATAATCAATATTTGATCCCAACCCCAACACACAGATCACCTCTTTGTAATCATTTTGACCTGTCTTTCTAACACTTACACTAATCTCTCTTCATAATAACATTTGAAAATAAAATGAACTAAAGAATATGAATATGGAATCTATAACACCATTAAATTTCCCTTTTGAATTTCTATGAATACTTATTCCTAACAATTCCCTTGCAATTTCAGTAATTAGTATAAATGATTTAAATTAAAGCATTTTTGGCTTAATGACAATAGCTACAGCTACTATGGTTATTTATTGCATGAATTGCTGCAAAGCACTTCTTTTTTTTCCCCCACAGTAATGTTAATTTGTTCTGGAAGCAGCAAAAGAAGGCAGTTGTCCTATCATATCAGCCACTCTGTTGCCAAAGAATCACCATAAATCCTTGTTGAATTTATATGGAATGCACTAGAAAAAGACTGTCCTTGAGTCACTCAGCTTACTTATTCTTTATATTTATGCATCTATTAATTTAAATATGTATTTTCAATATACTTATATAATGCATGTACATCACATACATATGCATATAGCTAACAAAAATAATACTCAAAAAATAAGTTACTATGTCTATAGGTGTTGATTTCATTCAAAGCATACTAGCATTGTTGATAGACTAGCCTAATTTGAGGAATCATCCTCAAAGTGGCTGAACAAATTCCAATTCAAAATACTAAGTAGGCTCATAAAAAAGAGAGTTTTTTCTTTTTTAATGAGTGGTACAGCTGACTCCTTCATTCAAGGTCAGACTATGAAAATGTTAAAGAGATTCATGAGGCATGAATATTCATTTGACACATGGATATACACACACCAATCTTTGTTTTTATTTAAGTTACTGGTATGGCAGAGATTCCTCATTAAATAGAATTTTGTGGTTGAAATCTGTTACTAGTTTATCAAAGCACCTGTCTACCTTTACAATGATCCAGAATGCCATGTAAGTATCTACTTTCTGCATATTGGCTTTGACACTTTGAAATACATAACCAGGACCTGTTTATCTTGAAGTTAGATTCCTAACTTGCAAACTGTTTTATATGTGTTCAAAAGGCCTTTCTGCGGAGTTGAGGGTCCATAGTCTGGGGAATGAGCACTAAATCTGTACCTGCCTTGCAGAGTGACAGGGTGATTCTTCCTGCACCACTGCCTGGCTCCAGCCTCTGTCTTTTCTTGCCTGAATTGTCACAAGAGTGCTGATTGGTTTGTCAGGTTCTAGCCTTGCCTCGTTCAAATACATTTTCCACATTGCAGTCAAATCTGGTTTGTCTTCTGCCTCAAAACATTTAAAAACCCTCCAGATAAAGTTCAAAATTATTAGCATGACTGAGGTGTTCCCTGGTGCTCTTTTTGCTTCTCTTCCGTGAGATCTCTGTTGCAGCAATACTGGAACACTTGCAGTGCCCAGAATTTCATATGTGTATTCTTGCCTCCAGCTCTCTGCACATTCCACACCCTCTGCCCAAAATGTTAGCTCTCCTTCCTCAGCCTCCCCTCTTGAACTCTAGCTTATGTCTTTTAGGTGTCAGTGTAGCCATGACTCCCTCTAAGAATCCTTTCCTGACACTTTCCCATCCTATTCTCAAGAGCACATGATTTGTTTCTATATGTTATAGATTACTTACTCAAATGTGGGACTTGCCATACCGTATCATAATTGCTGCTTTATTTCTTAGTCTCACTTATAGAGTTTCTTATAAACTCTTTGAGTGTAAGGATTGCACATGATGAGCTGTTATATCTCTAGCAGAATACCTGGCACTTAATAGATACTTCAAGAGGTCCGTTATGATCACTTAATTGTCACCATAAACTTCCTTATTAAAGCTACTGATGGGCATAGCAAAAGCTTAAAAATTCTTCTTTGTCATTAAAAACTTACAATTTTCTTAAGTCATGGCTTACTTTTTAATGAATCAACAATGGTAGATTATCTTTTAAAATATTTTGTTGGTGTGATTAAACAAGTTTTGAAAGTAGATAGTGGTGAAGATTGTACAACACTGCTGAAGCAATTAAAGGCACTGAAGTCTACACGTAAAAATGTTTTTAAATGGCAAGTTTAAGAAAGAGAGGGGGCAGAGAGACAGAGAAAGAGAAATGATACTTTTTTAAAGAATTCATAATATTATATACCAAAAACCATTGAATTGTACAGTTTAAATGGGTGAATTTCAAGATACGTGAATTGTATCTCCATAAATTGTTAAAAATCTTCAAGGGAAAGACAAGAGTACTGACGTTTTCTTCCCACAAGTCTAGTGTAAGATGCTTAGAATCATTATATTTGATATAACAAGAGACAAGACTATATATTGTGAAACCAATGTATCTCTTAACAGTGATATGGGGCTTACTGCTTATATAATAAGTACTTTATCAGCTTATTACTTGAGTGGTTCATGCCAACTTTTAATCTACAGCCATTTTTCTAGGTTTCTTATGTTTTTTGTTTGTTTTGTGGACAATTATCAGAGGCCCTTTACACCTAAAAACTGTTGGTACTGTTTCTATGCTCTAAGTGAGCATCTTCTGTGTACATAAAGGACTATCCCTAAACTGACAAGAAACCTTATTCAGGCAGTGGTTATAGATGACCTTATGCAGAAATTCTTTTCAATTTTATATATTATCCTTCCCTCTGCTTTATTTCTAATGACTTAACATCATTAAAACTCTTGGCTCACAAGTGAAAATGTGGGAGTGGAATCAGCATATGGAAAAATATATGTTGGAACAAAAACTTAAAATATAAAAACATCTGGGTGTAGAATTTACTGTTATGATTTGTTGTTATTTCAGGCTGGGCCAAAGAATAGAAGACGTTGTCCTATTCTCCCTCCCACCTTCGGCAGGCTCAGCAAAAACCTTTCAGCTGCCTGACATTGTAAATGAGCTCTGGCTGTGGGTTGAACACTCACATTCCATAGGATCCTGTTCTGCTTCTCCTCTAGTGCTTCTCAGTCCACCCATCCCATCCCATCAGGATCATCTATCTGTCTGTTGTCCTTTCTTTAACTAGAGCTCAGCTGCAATGGTTAGGGAAAATTTAACTGGTTTGAGTTGTCTGAATGGGCTTTTTCTGCTCCTATTCATGTCTATTAACATACAGAAAATGTGTCAGGTACCCAAGATTTAAAAACTAGACTCCACTGTTATAAGTACCACCCAACCATAACTTGGGTCTCAATAAAGTAAACAACTGAATCAATGAAATATCTTAAAAGAATATCTTCTCCGGAGTATGTAAGCCAGAAGTAAGTAACTACTGAAACAAACAAACAAACACAAAACAGAACTTGAAAATAAAATGACTGAAAAGTATACACTAACTACCATGCTTATTTCAGTATTTTGGGGGACATACTGTTTTTATACAATATTTAGTCCTGTCTCTTTTAATGATAAACTTATATGACTTCATCTTCCTTCTTTAGATTGTGAAGCATGAAATACAGTTGACTTAGTCCTTTTGAGATGCTATAACGGAATAATAGAATATCATAGACTGCTGCAGTGCCGCAACTGTCAGCAGATGCAGTGTCTGGTGAGAATCTGCTTCCTGGTTCATAGACCTCTACCTTTTTCAAAGAACATGGTAGAAGGAGAGAGCACCCTCTGAGGCCTTTTCTTTAAGGGTGCTAATCCCATTCCTGAGGACTCCATTCCTATAACACAGTCATATCCACACGGCCCAACCTCAAAATACCATCACATTAGGGATTAGGCTTCCACAAACGACTTTTTGTGTACACAGTTAGTCTATAGTAAGAGTTAAGTAGGGGCTCCAAGCCCCAGGAAAGCAGGCACAGTTGCCCCCTGTATTCTCTCAGTCTCCTTGATTTCATCACTAATAAGCCCATGTGAAGGAATCACAGATCTGGGATAAATATTAGGTTTGGGGAAATATTTTTTATTTTCTTATCATCACAGTTACAGATGAAAATGACACCTCCAAAATCATTCATACAGTTGATCATGATGCTGCTAGTTTTCATTAGTACACTATATACTCTGTCAACCTGTGTATTCTGCATTCACATATGTGTTAACAGTGCATTTTTCTTTCAGAACAATTGTGTTATCTTGACCTTTTTTGTGTGACTAAAAACATAACAATGAATCCCCCAAATCTTCACTGATAGGAAGACACAAAACTATCAGAAATTCCTCAAAACAGAACTGCCTTCGTGAAATGTAAAAGAAATCACTGTAAAGCCATTTATCATAGGCCTTACACCAGGCCTGCAATAGAAAAGGAACGGGAAACAGAAGTTTGGGGATGTCCTCTTATTTTCCAATGTCTTTCAAAGTCTTTTTCTATATAACAGAATCTGCAAGAAGATTTGCAACCCTATCGGGCCTACTTCTCCTTTTACTACAGATATTTGACATCCTTTCCACTATCCTGAAATGAAATTCACAGATAATATAACCTACCAGAACATGCAGTTTCAAATAATCAATATAATGTTGTGACATGTAAAAGAAAAATAAGTGAAATGTAATTTCTTTAAAAGGAATGTATACTTTACATTTAAATACTTGAGAACAACTACACTGGAATAGGAAATGAAGTGGTTATATGTTTGCACTCATTAGGAAATACTCTGACTTAAAGAGCCACAACTGCTTTACCAATTTAGGTGTGTTATATTGGTTATACAAATTCCACTGTGACAGGATTGTTGGTATTGTGATTTTCTGTTATATGACAAACAATTATTTTAAAGTTCTAAACTAAGTAAAGGGAAGTTCAGTATACACCTATGATCATGGAAAACAATCACTTTGTGTATATATGTGTAAAAGAGGCATGTTCTTGACTAAGGAAATTACAGTAGGTTAGTGACTCACAAAAATATCTGATGGGATATAGCAAACTCCTGTGAAAAATTTAAATAGTTTTTATGTGCTGTTTTTTCCTGAGCAATCCTGGAAAACTAGCAACCCAGATAACTCTTCATAACTGGTTGTTTTTCTTCCAAACTTAGACAACCAAAGATGTCTTTCTAAATTTCCAAAACATACTTTGGAAAGAAGATGTACCACCCACCATAAAAACCATGTTGTAGGTTTTCCAGAGGGGTTTGCAGCCATGCCCTCCAGATGACAGGTCCCTGGTCCCTCAGATGACAGGGTTATGTCACTCTGCTAATGGCCAGTGGTATTACTTTGGGGTTTGGATTTTCCAAGTATGGTCAGATGCACCCATTTAGTTGCTTTATCCAGTATTTACTGAAGGTTAGTCAATAGACCTTCTGTAATCTTTGATAAACACAGTATTAAATAATTGACCAGATAGCTCAGTCACAGTGCTGTACCAATGTGCCAAAGTTCTGGGTTCAACCCCCAGTCAAGGGCACATACAAGAATCAACCAATGATGTATGAATGGGGAAAGCAACAAACTCAGTCTCTCTCTTTTCCTCTCTCTTTCTTTCTTCTCTCTCTCTCTCTCTCTCTCTCTCTCTCTCATCAATTAAAAAATAAAAAGATAAATTAAATCTAGGCTCCTGGTGGCCAGTAGTGGCAAGAAGCTTTTGATCAGACACCCCACTCCAAGAACAATACCCTTGGGCTGCTTTCAATTTTGTGAAGTCAATTCCAGGAGGGGGTTTTGACACTCCAAACACAATGTCACAATATCTTACTATACTTAGCCTGCTCCATGTATTTATTCTCTTATCTCCGTAAGCAACATCTAAAAATAAGAAGTTGATGTAAACTGAGAAAATGCCACACTGCTCTCTAGGCTAGTGGAAGCCTGATTTACCTAACCCTAAGAGAACATTCCCCTTCCCCAGGAAGAAAAACTTAGTCATAATGGTATAGGAAGAGGAGAAGAGCAACGAACAATTTACAACAGCATTTAAGGTTATCAAAAACCATAGTCAATACAACGTGATTTGCTAGATTAGTTCTGGAATAGGAGTTTGCTCAAAAAACCTTGGCTGTGTATTTATGAGGAATTACTTTTGCAACTGTGACAGAGGGATAAAAACATATTCTTTGAACTTATTTTTCCCTATAATCCTTTAAGTAATTTTTCTGCTTTGGGAAGGAATTGCTAACACCCTCCCCTCCTACACTGATACCTTTGTGGGTAAAGATAAATAAAGACAAATCACACCACACACTGCCTTTGTTCTGTGACTTGAGTACGTGAACATTTGTCAGTTTGTACTTGCTGCCTGCTGGCATGAGCAAGTATATTTCTTAATCTGTTTCACACAATTACTGCCCAAAGAGAGATCACTCTGTTCTTCCTTAATTTCGCTAAAGAGGCTTGTGCTTTTCAGGGTGGAGCTTAGAAAGAAAATCAGCAGGAAAGCCAAATTCACTTAATGAAAACACAGCCCACAGCTCTGAGCTTCACACGTTGCTGGAGCCCCTGCAGCTCTGCAGCTCCTGCTATCCAGGGGTATTAAACCTCCCGCCAGTGTCTTAGGCTCAAGTTCACAACACATTAAAAAATGAGACATTCTCATTTCCTGGCATTCTGCTCCACGGAGTTATCAGAGGATGCGAACTTAAAGAATTTCAGCCTTCTTTTCTAAAAAAGAGAAAGCTAGAGCATCCATTCAGGAAATTAACCTTTCCTAAACTGCTCCCCACCCCCGAAATACAGAAATGGTGATAGTAATAATAATTAAATTATTTATAAATGGCCAAATATGTGCTAGCTACAATACTTAATTCTTTATAGGTGTTTATTCAATTTCATACCCCAACTCTGTAAGTCAGGTAGAATTAAATAAGGAGAGTGTTTTGGGGAGAAAGGATCTTCATTACCTCTCATTTCTATTCTATTTTTAACAAACTGGAATTTCAGAATACCTGAATGTTAATCTTAACCTGATAACATCTACTAGGTTATGTTTTAAATGTTGTGTATGAGTTTTAGAGCCACATTCCTCTTCTGTTCAACTGCTTTGAATGAATTGAATGTAAATTTGATATAGCATTTCAACATTTTGATTTAAATAATTAGATAAGCTATTGGAGGAAAATTGCTGGATGATATCTATCATCTAAATAATAGTACAAACAATAAAATAATTGTTTCATTTCTTTTTTTTAAATGCACTTGACTTTTAATTGTAAATAATAATGTGATGGCTTAGCCTAAGAATTTCACTTGTGAATATTTTCTTTTGAAATTAGTTTCTTCAATATGATCTGTGAAGTGTTTTCATTCTATGGTTTTAAAATGTATTCTACCCACTTATAATTATAGTGATAACAAATATAAAAATACAGTTTATCTGATAAAAATTATTGAACTTAAAATTATAGATATAAAATTAATAACACTAATAATATGGAAATCATGACAGGGGAATTAAAAATATAAAGTAAACAGAATTAAAAAATGTATTTTCTAGTCTCTTAAAAGCTCAATTATCATTCAAGTATGTGATTGTAAGGTATTTTATAATTTTGGAGCATCACATCCAGTAGAACTATCATTTAAGCTTTCTGTAGCTGATATGTGTGAACCGTGAATTATTTCTATTACTAAAAAATTTTGAAAACTTCAAGCTAAGTCTAATAGCATTGCAGATATAGTACTTGTTCAGATTGCATTTTTCAGAGTTCAGAGTAGAGAAAGTTCTGCCTTTGGTGGCAAATTATTTCCCAAATAAACATGGCTGAGGGCTTTTGCCCATCAGTTCTGCCCCAGTTCATATAGACACAGATGGAGTGACTGGGAATAAGAAATCTCCCATTAAAGTTTCCATTTCAGTGCTATCATTTATTATAGTAATTTCCGGAATTTATTAGTGCTTACATAATTGATTACATGTATATGGTCTTCAATGCTGAAAAATGTATTACTAATTTAGAATCAGTTTTTCTTACCCTGGGAACCTCAAGAGCAGAGACTTAGAAGTCTTGTGTGCAAGTAACATCCTAGTACAATACCAGGCAGCAGGACTCAGCGAGAGGAAAGGAAGCAAAACAGAAGGGAAGAAAGCCAGTCCGGAACTCATTATTGCACTTATCACCACTACAGAACACTCATGCAAAACCTCACCTGGACCTTCTGGGGAATCTTAAGAAATGCACTTCTGAGCCTTCCACACAGTAGACACAAAAGGAAACATTATTATGGGTTTCTGTCCCTACTGATTAAGATGCCCTTGTAAACATCAGTATCCTTAGACTTCCAAGTTGTTTATAAGTGAATACTGATTGTTTTTCCATCAGATTCCAGGGCAGCATCCAAGGAGCCCTGAGGACAGGAAGCAAACATCTGTCTGCACAAGGCTGCAGTGATACTCTTTCTCAGGTTATACCTGTTAAGACCTGGTTGGCCCTATCCATAACTAACTGCGATAGTTGCAGTTGAATCTAAGAGAATTTGAAGTAATGCATAATAAGAGTCCAAAATTGCCCTGGCTGGTAGCACAGTGGATAAGGTGCGGGCCTGCAAACCCAAAGGCGGCAGGTTCGACTCCCCAGCCAGGGCACATAACAAGGTTGCAAATCAGGTCTCCAGTCAGGTCTGTGCCTAGAGGCAGGTGAAAAGCAACCATACATTGATATCTATCTCCCTCTCTGCCTCTTTCTCTTCCCCTCTTTCTAAAAATAATAAGTAAAGTCTTAAAAAGAGTCCAAAATTATTTTTTAATGACTCAATTTTTTTCTTACCTTTAACAAGGAGCCTACTTAAATCAAAAATATCAATTGCAAAACAAAAAAAAAAAGAAAAAAGATGATAATGTTCTAGCATCTGTGTCACAGTAATTGCATCATTTATGTATAAATTTGAGGTAAACAGTTGATCCCAACTAGATCTAATGGTAGATTTTTGGTGTCATATGACTCATACAATAATGAAATTTGATATGATATAAAAGAGAAGCTTGTGCTCTAAAGCATAAGGGCTGAAACATAGCACAATGCCCTCTTCAGAGTAATATCTTTTCTGTATATTTCATATTTTGCATACATTAGCTTATATTCTGCTTAAAAGAGCAATTAAATCCATTTTTATTCTCAAATTTTTTCTTCTACATATTCTGTAGTTTTTTGGTTTTGTTTTTAAATTAAGTGAAAGAGCAAGAGAGAAAAAGAAAGTGTGTAATGAAGGGAGAAAACTTGCAAGTTCTTGCTTTGAATTTTTTTCTTGAAAAAAAGTGTTAAATGTGAAATAGCACTATGAAACACTTTATAGTCTATTCACTTTCTTTTGGAAAATAATAGTTGGATTAAAATGAACACTTTCAACGATATTTCAGTTCTTGACATTTAAAATCAATATTTTTTTTCACGGTCATGAATATTTTTTGGAGAAGCCTTGGCAGCTATTTTTGTTCATTGTAATTGTGGCTCTACTGTAAGTGAAGATGGAACACCTTTCTCTCATTATTAAGAGCTTAGTACCCCTGAGCTAAAGGCTGTGATTCTTCATGTCACCACTCTGGTGGCAAATAAGAATTCTCATTTAGTTTCCAGTAACCTCATTTGTCAAGAAGACTGTTTTTCAAGTTTATATAGATTTAAGGCAAATAAAAACTAGACAACCAACTGCCTCTTTGGTCATAAATGACA
This sequence comes from Noctilio leporinus, assembly GCA_004026585.1. NCBI lineage: Eukaryota > Metazoa > Chordata > Mammalia > Chiroptera > Noctilionidae > Noctilio > Noctilio leporinus. Next base: position 25,106 of record PVIW01007604.1, read on the forward strand.
TTAATCAATTAGAGACAAGTTAAACTAATGCAATATTAATTTTGCAGACTACTAGCTTATTATAAATTTTATTTTAAAATATATGTGAAGTTAATTTAATTTTGAAATTGATTCTTCATTACAGATTATGTCAATGTACTGCTAATGTGAAAAAAAAATAAAGAAAAAAATAAGACACTTACATGAACCATATTCAAAGCTAAGGAGATGTTAAATTCTCTAAACCTCACAGTGAATGTGAAAGTGAAAATATGTTAGCAGAATGTTCTGCATGGCAGTTTGAAAAGAGGTTTTTTTAAGTAAAAGCTTGAACTTGTTCTCAAGTCTTTCTTTATGCTTTCAATTTTAGCCTGAGTTGATCAAGAATTTTAAAAAGGTCATGCTCTGAGAAACTTTAAATCTGCCTGTCTTGAGATGACAAGCCTTTCAAGGCAAATGACTAAACCCCTCAGAGTGGCAGAAATATACACATTGGGCCCCTCAGTGCCTCCAATAAACTTAAGGCTTCTTACTATAGCAGCCACGTGCTACTGCCTTATGTAGCTTTATTAACGCTTTCTGGTTTTATTTTATTTCCCATTACCTTCCCTACTCCCTAAACAATGCAGGGTTTTAGCTTCACCAAAAAAAAAAATAAAATAAAAAAAATAAACAAAGTGAACTAGTAAGGTTGTGGCAAACCAAGTTAAGATATGATATCATGAAAACTCTCACCAAATCCCCATTGTCCCCCCTCCACTTCCATTCATTGAAACAGAAGATGCTACTCTTTAGAAGATTATAAATAGTCACAGACAATCCTTTATAACATCATTTTTTTTTTAAAGATTTTATTTCATTATGTTTTTAAAAAGAGGGGGAGGGAGAGAGGCAGAGAGGGAGAGAGACATCAATGTATGGTTGCCTTTCACCTGCCTCCATAGCATCATTTTTACATCCTTTCAACATATAGGCATTTTATATTTTCTCAGAATCTATCAGGTTTAGCTTACATCACCCTAATTTTCCATCTTATCCAATTGTTTTTTTCCAAGTTCCTGATCAACATTTTAAATATTTTTCATTAACCAATTAATTCAAATTATTCTTCAAACCTGTGTACAGTTGCATGATAATATATGGGAAAAAACAGTGGGATGTGTGTGTGTCACTACACATCTTTAATATTTTACTGTTCACAAATCTGAGAAAATTCACAAATATTTTTCTCTAATAACAGATTTGAATTTACAAAAATTTCTAAAGTAATATCTTATTTTTAAGTTATTATTATTATTTTTACATTAAATCAGAAGTCTAGAATCAAGTAGGCTATAATTCATAGCTTAAAATCTATTGTGCCTTGCAAAATGTATTTAATTTAATTTTAAAATTAGATTCAAATTCTGTTATTATGGAAAGAAGTTCTATGATCTATTTTCAAACTTCAATATGAACGTGCCTTGACATTGTTTCTAGGGGGAGGCCTAGGAACTACCATTTTTACTAGCTTCCTGTAGATTTAAATAATACTTGAAAGAACTATTTTGATTACATTTATATTACATTTATCTTTTTTCCCCAGGTTTATTGAGAAACAATTGATAATTATTTATATTTAAATTATAGAACAAGATGATCTGCTATACACATACATTGTGAAATGATTACCAAGGTCAAGTTCATTAACATGTCCATCACTTCGTAGAGTTAACTTTTGTGTGATAAGAATGCTTAAAATCTACTCACAGCAAATTTCAAGCACACAATATCATATTTCAAGTATATAGCACCATATTAACTACAGTTACCAAGTTACTAGGCTATACATAAAATCCTCCAAACTTACTCATCTTGTAAAGAATGTTTGTACCCTTTGACCTACATTGCCCAATTTTTCATTGTCCTTAGTCCCTGGTAACTCCCATTCTAATCTGTTTCCATAACGTTAGTTTTGTTTTGTTTTTACATTGTCTATATAAACTATATTTTCTTTATCCATTAATTCCTCAAAGGACACTTAGGTCATTTTTATATCTTGATTATCATAAATAATGTTTCAATAAAAATGGAAGTACAACTATCCCTTTGATTCATAAGTAAAAGAAATGGACCATAGAAACAATGTTTTAATTGGCTAGAATCTGGAATTTAATATGGTGGTATTAATTAGTACTTCATTTACAGAGTAGATATTTCTTCTTGAGATTAAGGGTACAACATGCCTATAACTTTCAGTATTTTATCTTTAACTATCAGTTATTATATTTTATAATTTATACCTACTGACAAATCTAATGTGAATTTGGATTACATTGACAAAAGTACAATGTTGAGAATAGGAGAGACGATAGTTCCTTTCTTTCAGCAAATATCAAACTTTACCTGGTATACAGCCTTTGGTTCTAGACACTGAACTTTGAGAACAGTGAAAAGTCTGCATGCAATCAGAGGAAAGCACTATTTACTTATTTTAAAATATTGAGGATAAGGCACTGACCTGAGAACCCAGGGGTTACTGATTCGATTCCCAGCCAGGGCACATAACCAGGTTGCAAGCCAGGTCTCCAGCTAGGTCTGTAGCTGGAGGCAGGTGAAAGGCAACCACACATTGATGTCTCTCTCCCTCTCTGCCTCTCTCCCTTCCCCTCTCTCTAAAAATAATAAATAAATTTTTTTTAAAAAATGAGAAGAAAAAGGATTTATTTATTCAATATTGTATGTCAGATTTCCAAGTTACATACAATGAGTCCTCTCTGGTCAGTGTAAAAAAAAGAAAAGTCTACAAAATGATATTAGTAACCTCACAAAATCTTAAGAGAGCCAGAAATCAAGGCTGGGTGTTGTTCAGTGGCATGTTCTACCATCACTGCTATTGGTAACAACCACTGCCCACTCAGACACAAAAGACACTTGAAACTGTATGACCCAGCTCAGGACACTTCCAACCACAAACTCCAGCAGCTCCTCCTGTTTTACTCGCTGCCTGACAGAAGTCCTGATTAGTAAAGTCTGTCCTCAGAGAAGGCTAACTAGCAAAGCAGGCTTTTTGGCTTAAACATGGACAAGTAAAATCATAATAAAGTTATTTCCCTAACATTAGAAAGAAGAATGAAGGTGTTGGGAAGGCTGAAAATGTAAGGAATAGTCACTATGAAATTATATTTATTGAGTTTTATGTGTCAAGCTTTTTGCTTGGTTTTTGAATATGAAGATACAGTAGTTCTTAGGAATGGGATTAAAGATTAAAGATCAAAAGGAAACAATCTCACCCCAATACCATTTCTAATATGTTATTTGTGCTAAAATAAACCACATTATAAAAATCTCATTAAAATTTGTTTAAATTGAAAAACAAAGCAGAATATGGACTAGAGAATTTTGGACTAAAAATTCTTTAAATTCTTTAAAAATAAAGGTATTTTCTTTCAAAAATTCCAATAATCAAGGTACTTAGCAATAAGTGTATTTTGTCATTATCACAGTTCATCAAAATAGTTCTTAAAAAAAGTCCTAATCATCACAAAATATATATTGAACTATCCATAAAATCATATTGAGAATCAATGAACTTCTGATTATCAAACTAAATTGTGGTACAATTTATAAGCCTTTTTGCTATAAAAGACACATAAGGCTAGCAAAGCAGATAGTCACCCAGAAAAAGCAGATGTTGGTTCCTATTTTATTCATACACTTTTTGCTTATACACAAGAAACTTTATTTTAATTGTGTGGATGTATGTGTGTGTATCCAATAGTAGGTGTTCTGTTGCAAATTAGAGTCCCTCATTAACTGATTAAGCAATAGGAGGAGTGACTGGACCTCAATTAAAAAAAATAATACCTAATAGCTTTTAGCCTTATTGTATGATAGTCTTTTCAAAAAAAAAAAGAAAGAAAAAGAAAAAAACTCCATCAGTATATTAGGCCAATTTTCTAAGAAGAACAAAATGTAAGAGGCAGGTGCAATAGCCTAAAATAAACAAGTAGAGCTAATCTACAGAGAAAAAGTGAGAAGTTGCCTTCCGTGAGTCATGGCCAGGGGGAACGTTGGGATGCTACTATTCTTATTTTGATCTGGAGAATGATCATTAAGGTGTGTTCTTTTTGTAAAATCCATCAAGCTGTAAATTTATGATTTGCACTTTTAATAATATATTTAAATTACTATTAAAAATCCTTAAACACTTGCTCTTGCCTTTTACCTTTGGAGTTCATTCTTGTCTGCCTTTGACCTAAACTGTTGAGAAGCCAGAGGAAAGGGAGTGAATCAATGCAGCTGGTAGAAGCCTGAGAGCCAACCAACCCTGCCGGGCATGATCAGAACCAGGACGATCTCTGAGAAGGCCCAAAGGGGATGACCAACTCACATGAGCCTTGTTTATAACAATGAGAAGCTGGATGGGGGCAGTGAAAAACTAAATATCTGTGATGGAACAAATGACTAAATTGCATCTGAAATAAGAATACAACGGTATATATAACATATATCATTGCAAATTGATGTTATTGGAGAAACCCTGGTTCCTCTCACCAATGCAGTGAAGAATTACAGACCAATGAGCCTATTAGACTGCATGCAAAATTTGTTAATGAATAGGAAAGCAAAAACAAGGGTGGCCACAGGTAGGGGTGGCAAGCTTGCCACAATGTGGCCAGAGGCTCATGAAGGCTCCAAGAGAACAAGTCCTTTGTTCTGAGGACTTACAGGGTTGAGGGGATGGGGATAAAGTTACAAATTGATTGACAGGTAAAAGTGGTGCCAGCTTTCCAGAACTAGGGCTTAGATATGCAAAGGTGTTAATGGGCTTCTCCTTTTAGGCACTATGGGCCCTTTCCTGCCTGCCTTTTGGGCCTTGGGGTGTAAACATGGTTTCAAAGGCTTTCCTTCCCAGACTGTGGAAAGGACACATACAATTCCAAGGACTTTTCTCTTCCTGTGCTAACATAGTGTTTCTTGTGATATTGGAACACCTGGCAATTATCAGAACAAGCCCAGGACTGCTGGGTTAGCAGGTGAGACATGTCTTCCTCTGCTTCTAGCCTCCTATAACATTAGAGTTATATGAATCAGGAATAATACAGTCAAACGAATAAACACAGAGGGAACTACAGAAAGAAAATAAAGTATAACATCAATTTTAATAATTTTTAAATAATATGACTTGTTTATTGTTTGATAATGCATTTATGTAGTACCTGGAGTAAATAAATGCTTTGGAATAGTAAATATCAAATCCAGAATGGCTATTTTTTCTGGGGAAGTGAGGAGAGAAGTGTGATTATAAGGGCTTCAACTGTATTTATAATGTATTGTGTCTTAACCTTCGTGAGAGGAACATAGATGGTCACTGAATCACTTCTTACACCTTTGTGAACATCTAAAATGGTTCATAATGAAAAACAAAAACAATATACCACCACCCTTGGTATAATTCTGAATGCATCGCATATCCTTTTTCTAAAAGTGGAAACAAAAACAAATGAACAATTCACATATGAAACTAATTCTCCTGACCCATCAGTCAAGGAGCACTAAGCAGGCCCCATCAACACGTCACATCCTTGACCTGTTTGTTCCAGGGCTGGGGCCTAATGTTAGGAGCATTTTTTGTGAGCCACTATGCACAGAGATGGAAGTTACTCGGAGATAACAAGGCAGTGTATGACTCTAGAACAAAGCAGATCTTGAATCCTCAACTTTAACTGCATCAGCCTAATTCTCTCAGAAATTGAAACTGAACTTATTTTAGTAAATACGTGTTTCCTGAATGACATTTTCCCTTGTGTGGTGTTTATATCTATTTATGTAGATATTAAGGATCTCTACCATCAAATGACCACTGTGATTTATTGCCTTTAAAAGTTATTTAACCCATCTGCTTTCCTTGTGAGAAGAATGTTTAGGTTGACTTGCTTTCTAAGTGTTTAAAACTTTTGAATCTACTTCCGTAGTTCATAGCCTTCTTCTTGAAATAATACCTAGGAGAGCTGTCTTTTATTTTGTAAGCATAACAAAGACTAAGTGTTGCGTGATCCCAAAGGCCTTCTGGTGAATGCTGCACACGTCAAGGTCCATTGAACAAATATGATCCCCTGCACAGTCTGCATATGTGTACTTGCTATAATTAAAATGCAATAACATGAAATGTATGGCAAATGAGTTTTAAACCTCTACCGACATGAAATAACTTTTCCCTTCCAGGGCCAATTGAACCACATTTCTCACTTATTTTACCTTCATCTCCACATGGATCTATAATACTGAGGGGAACATTCCCTTTCTCATTACAGAGCAACACTACAATAATTTCATTGCATTGCTCCAGCTAAGTACTCTTAAATACTACTCCTATGACAATCGCCCTTGCATTTATTATACTAGAGAAGATCTGCAGCCTTTTTATTCAAATGGCATCCATAATATTATCATAGGCAAGCAAAGTGTAGTTAAACCAATCATAGCATGATCATTTTTGAGTTAACATTCTGAAATAATGACAATAATTTCAGAAATGCTACCACATTTCCTCTCAACATGGAAAGAATGGATTCAGTGTATCTTGATGGCAAAACCTAAGGATAAAAATGCAAAAATTCAGGATCTAAACAAAAGGAAGAATTCAGGCTTAAAATATTTGGTCTCAAAAATTTAATAATACAGCTAGCGCTTGGATATTTTTCTTTGATTCAGGTTGGTATTTGTTCAACTAAAGCATTTTAATATAAGCAGATGTTCTTACCTCCTATCACTTTTTACATGGCAGCTACAAATAGTTTCTGCTCCACAACACACTCTGCAGCTAAATTATTCCATGGTATACAGTAACCTGAACACTGAGTTTGTTTAGATAACACTCTTCTTTAAAATAGTGGAAAGCATGTCAGCTTACATACTTAACTTTTTTCTATATATTTTATTCAAATATTTGATATCATATAAACACATATTTGGTTTAAATGAAATCATTTTCTTTTGTTTCCTTTGAGAAGTAAAAAGACAATTAAGCCTTCTTGTTGTTATCGGACATTATCTGTTACTGACACAAGACTTTATTGGAAAGAAAGAAAGAAAGAAGAAAGAGAAAAAGAAAAGGAAGGAAGGAAGGAAGAAAGAAAAGAGTTACATTAAACCTAATTAAAATCAACGTATTGGATAATTGTCATCAATAAATAGTTTTAGAAGTAATATTAAGGAAAAGGATAGAGGAATACTATATGTCTTAATTCTTTTCCCATGTCAATTAGTTTTTCTTTGTCAGCTACTACTATATTGTATATTAATAATTTTAATTTTTAAAAAGACTTTATTATTTTTAGAGGGGAAGGGTGAGAAGCAGAAAGATAGAGAGACATTAATGTATGGTTGCCTTTCACCTGCCTCCAGCTACGGACCTGGCTGGAGACCTGGCTTGCAACCTGGTTATGTGCCCTGGCTGGGAATCGTACTAGTGGCCTTTGGGTTTGCAGGCCAGCATCTTATCCACTGTGCCACCAGACAGGACTGTATATTAATAATTTTAAAGAACCTAATATTTTTTACACCTAGTAGGAATACGGTAAGATATGGTTGGTAGATTAATTTGAATGGTAATGAAGCTTTAGAAGTTTTTTATTACAGAGGAGATGATAACCAATGAGAAAATAGCTTCTCTCACCTGCTAAACTTTTCTCATACGCAATGCTTTCTTTTTTTGCTTTGTATCTGACATTCTTAGAAAGTAAAATAAGTTATTTAACTGTAAACATTAAAGAAGACCATGAAGTTAAATGATGTGGATTGACAACATTGAATATAATTTTGTCATCTGTCATGCACTTTAATTGTATCTCGTTTTTCCTCTATTTATGCATTTACCATTAAGATTCATACTCTGCTTCAGATTGTATAAATATTTCACCTTTTACCAGTAAGATTCACTTAGGTGATTTTATTTTAAGGTCATGGGGTGCAGGTAAGGTGTCTTATTTATTTATATAAACACTACACTAGTCAGTATTATATTCTGTATAGAGTAGTAGCATTTTGTTTTTAAACAATTCACACTTTTCTCCCATGTTCAAGGCATAATTCTGAATGCTGAAAACATTTTTTTTAAACAAAACAGGGCCTTGCTTGTCTACAAAGAAGTTATAATAAATTAAGAAAAAATTCTAATAAATTGAAATGTTCTAATAATTTTAGCTATGTTCTATGGGACCACTAAGGTGTAACAGATAAGGTAGGGTATGGAAGACTTTCAGAGTAAGGCATATATGAGGTAGATCTTGAGGAACAGTTGGGAAGGAGGGATTTAATGCAAATGATGATGTTTCCCAAAGTGTAGTCTTATGTTAATATCTATGTTAATAGCAAATTCATATTTTTCCATGTATTTCTTGGGGTTTATAAAATATTCAATAAATATGCCTAAAAAGAAAACTTTGCAGGACCTCCATAAATAAAAACCAGTATCATCTGACACAAAGAGAAGGTGAAGTTAAAAAAATACGTATGTTGCAAATAGATAAAATCATCATATTCTACTTACCTACTATTGTTACCAAAGACACGGAACAGTAGGGTTCAGTCCACGTCTCTGTTTCTTATTTAAAAAGAAATTGATCACAGGTGCTAAGGCAACTTAGATACTAGTTTGAAGAGATGTAATGTGATGATTTTTGGAGATGGAGCCTATGGGAGGTAATTAGGTTTAGGTCATGAGGGTAAGGACCTCATAATGGGATTTGTGTCCTTGTGGGAAAAGACACATGACAACTTGCTCTCTCTCTCTCTATCTCCCTCTCTCTCTCTCTCTCTTTCTCTCTCATGTGAGGACACAGCAAGAAGACAGCCATCTAAGCCAGGAAGAGCATTCTCACCAGAACCTGACTATACCGGCATCTTAATCTTGGACTTTCAGCGAAAACTGTGAGAAAGTAAACTTTGCTTGTTTAAGTCACCATGGTATTTGTTATGACAGCCCAAGCAGACTAAAATAGATGCTGAGAATGTAAAAAAGAGAAACTTTTCCAAACTGTGATAAAATCTAATGTAATTTTAAGTCTCTGCACCTAACTATCTACCTGCCATGTCTAGTTACAATAAAATATAATGTGTCCACCCACTTTTGAAAACTCTCTAACAAAATCCCTTAGGAACACAGATGCATGGATGTGAACAAACATCTCATGGTTAGGTAGAGTAAGTAGTTTAATGTTACAATAAGTAGTTTTTTTAAAGCTTGAACTTAAAGTATATGTTGGGGGATATAATCATATTTGGAGGATTTTCCCTGGCCTAAATTATTTGGTTTACTCAATGCTATTAGTTATGCATTGCTGCATAACTAATTATCACACAATCAGCAAGTTAAAATAATACACAGTTATAATCTCAGTGTCTATGGGTCAGGAGTCTGGAAACAGCATAATTCGGACTTCTGCCCAGCATCTTACATGGCTGCAACCAAGACATTAGCCAGGCTGTCTTCTCATCTGGCGGCTAGGCAGGAAAAGAATTTGCTCCCATACTTATTCAGGTTATTGACAGGATCTGTGGCTATAGGACTAAGGATCCCAGTTTCTTACTGGGCATCAAGAAGTTATCCTCAGCTCCTAGATGCCCAAAGACCATTGTAATTCCCAGAGGTCACTATTACTCCTTACCAGGTGGTCTTTCCCAAGGTAACTGCCTAGGTAAGCCAGCAAAAAGGAGAGTATTTGGAGCTAGACTGCCTAGCAATTCAGTGGGAGCTGAAAAGATAAAAGTTGGAGTTAATCAGGGAGGGGAAGACCAGAAAGGGAAGCAATCAAAGATTCCAGTAAACCAATCAGCAATTATTTATGGACATTAAAGAAACTTATATATAGAAAGTGCTAGAAGGGAGTTTGAGTTGTGGCCAGGAAACTAACACCAAGCAATTTTGGAAGAAGTGTAATTTAGTATTTGGAAAGGAAATGAAAGTCCTAACATGTTAAATACAGGATGGGGCAAAAGTAAGTTTACAGGTGGTAAGTATGGGAAGCACTTTATTCTTGTGTTATTGTTTATTAATTATTGTATTATTTTTCCATACTCACCATTGTAGACCTACCTGTATGTAATATTTTCAAAGAAACAATAATAATTGTGATGTATTAATAAGAATTAAAATGAATTCAAAAAGTAAAAAGGAGTAGGTAAAATTATATTGGCATTTCCTAGCTCAAAGAGAAAGAAAAAAATATTGCACTACTGAAGACAGCCGAAGGTAAGTTTCTTTTCATTTTAATAAAATTGGATTTTTCATCTATAGACAAATTGGTGATCAGATTTTAAGCAATGGCAGCATTTCACAAATGTGAACAGAAATTTATTAAATTATGACATTAATCTGCTCATTAATTTGATAATGTAGATCTATTCTACTTTTAATATTGAATAATTTAAAAAATTACTCTACGTTAAATATTTAACTTATTCAAAATTATCCCGTCCTAAATATATCAATTAAATACATACATTATATGCAAGACCACTTTTATTAAACCATATTAAATATTGAACTAAACTTAATAATTAAACTGGATTTCATATTAGATCAATTTAACACATAATGTAAAAAGTTTAGTTTGTGCAAGAATGAAAGGGTAGCAGAAATAAATATTAGATAGGTTTAAAGAAATAAAATACAATATATTTAGTTAGCAAAATAGCCAACATGTACTTTTGAAGGCAATATTTATATGACACATATACATACTGTACTAATGCACATAAAGATCTATTTTTTACTAAAGTGGAGTCTTTTATGAGATATATGTCAAGATATTTATAAATTTCTAGAATTCTTAGGCACCTCGATAGCATATTCTTTCCCCTCGTACATTTCAGTCACATAGACTTGAAAAACCCAGATTAGCTCTTCAATCCCTAATGAAAACCACCATCTTCAAAACAAAGGATGAGTTGAAATTGTCTGGGTGGTTAACTAGCCTCATTTACCACGGATTTTTAGACGAGTTGCAAACTGTCTCAAAGGGGAATATTAAATATGAACATTCAGTAAGTTTTAAAGATTATGGAAATAAAAAAGGGTCTCAGAATCCTACATTCTCAAGCAATGATCGATTTAGAAATGCCTACACATCCATAAAATTCAGTGTATAATTATTTATGCAGAATATTTAAATCAAGGCTAGACTCCAATCACTGATATGGAAGATTAGTACTACATTCTGTTTAATTTAAGATTAACTTTAACCTACAGTCCATAACTTTTCTAAAATGCAACAGTCCTGTTTTCTGTCTTTGTAAGGGGAAAACATCAAAAAGGACTGGGACTTTTTTGATGATTGAAAAGCTTGCAGGCCCTTAGAGTCCTCACTTTGAACATTCATTCTCACTTGGCTGGCACTATCTGCAGAAGTAAGAGATGCAAGGAATCACACTGAATTTATGCTAAATGCAAAAGCATTACTAAATGATAAAACTCTACAATAAAACTGATTTTTATAAAATCTGTATCAGAAAATTTTCTGAATCTCACTTTGGAATCTATGGTTACTTTGGTTCTAGTGCATTAATTTCATTACATAACATTTACCTGATTTTATAATTTCCATTTCTGAAAACTTTAGGAATTATAAAAGGTAACAAGCAAACACAATATAGCTTAAAGCATAGGAAATTTGGGTGGCTTGATATTTGGGTGGCAAGCACAAGGCCCAGGGGCTGAATCCAGCCCTCCACCTTGTTTTATCCTGCCCAGCATCTTGGGGGGCACCTTGTTTTTATCTGGCTCTCTTAACTGTTAAGGGGTAGTTACATTTACATAGTCCTAAAATTATATTTGGCCCTTTGAAGGCAACCACAAGGCTGATGTGGCCCCCATGAAAATGAGTTTGACACCCCTGTTTTATATGTATTCTGTTTTCCACTTCATTGTCACAGCTCTCTGCAAACACATACAGCCTCTCTCTCTGACTCCTGGAGTAAGTAGAACAGTGAAAATTAACTCTTTCAGTCAAGGGCTTTTATCTGTGAACTTTGCTTCCCCAGGAGATGACATTTTATCTAGCAAAGCAACTCTGTAATAACTATTTGGTAGCTTTGTTTGTTTATCCCTAACTAAAAGAGTTAAAAAACGAATTTCTTCCAGTCAAATAAAAATGACCTGCCTTTCAACTTACTATTATCACTGCAAGTTTCAAAAAGTCTCTGAACAAAGCATGTTTCTTTTCTGGATCTCCTGTACTTTAAAAAGGAGTTCAGCATGCCACAGGTACCTCATAATTGAAGTCAACAGAACTGGACCAAAATATGTAGAAAGCACATACTACTTTTACCTCTTAAATCCCCATTGCTTGTCTCCACCATGATTTTGGCCAAGTTTTAATCAACAGCATTTTTTCTATTGTATATGTCTTAGTATTCACTATTTTATGTCAGTAAAAATTTTAATAAAAGTAGTAAAATGTGTCCTAAATATAAATATAACTTGTTATTGTTCCCAAAATAGTCTTCTACTTTGTTTAATGTTTTTATTTAGCTTGTAAGGAATACAATGCATATCTATCTATAACTTTCACTCATTCTCTCCACTACTCTCTTGATGAAGCTCCATATATGAGAAAATAATATGGTTTAAATTACATTTAGGTGATTCTCCAAAATAATTCTTGGTGTTTAGTCCCAAATTGAAAATCAGAAAAAGACTTTATTCAGAATTATATTATGGTGCTCCTAATCATTGTCATGTACATATTTTTCAAAGATAGCTTTCATGTGTTTTTTTTTCTTCTGTTATGCTTGTAATATGCAAGATAGTATTATACACATAGGTACTAAAATCCTAAAAAAAGTTTTATTCATGCACCTTTGAAGTTGAAATAACTTGAGTTCTTTTGGAGTATTTAAAAGAACTACTAATTATTCTATTTGATGATATTTCACAATATTTTGGTATTTAGAAATGACCAATTTTTTAAAAGGTTTTTTATTTATTATTTTTAGAGAGAGGGGAAAAGAGAAAGGCAGAGAGAGAGAGAGAGAGACATCAATGTATGGTTGCCTTTCATCTGCCTCCAGCTACAGACCTGGCTGGAGACCTGACTTGCAACCTGGTTATGTGCCCTGACTGGGAATCTAACCAGTGACCTTTGAGTCGCTGGTGCCTTATCCACTGTGCCACCGACCAGGGCACATTTTTAATGTAACATTCTTTTCATATTAATATTTTAATGTAACATTCTTTTCATATTAATATTTTATTGTTGTATTACAGTTATCCCAAATTTCCCCCTTTACTTTCCTCCACCCAACCCATGCCTAACTCATGCAGATAATCCCCACCTTATTGTCCAAGTCCATGAGTCATTCATACAGGTTCCTTGACTAGTTCCTTTCTTTTCTTTCCACCCTTATCCCCCTCCCCTCTCCTGGTTCCCATCAATCTGTTCATTGTTTCCATGCCTCAGGTTCTATTTTGCTTGCTTGTTTGTTTTGTTCATTAAGTTCCTTTTATAGGTGAGATCATATGGCATTTGTCTTTCACCATCTGGCTTACCTCACTAATCATTATATTCTCTAGTTCCATCCATGCTGCCCCCAAAGGTGGGAGTTCCTTCTTTCTTTTTGCTGCGTAGTATTCCAATGTGTAAATATACCACAGTTTTGGTTTTGGTTTTTTTTTTATCAACTCATTTATTGATGGGCACTTGGGCTCTTTCTAGCACTTGGTTATTGTAAATAACATTCTTATTTTAATAGAAAAGTTAAGATTGAACTTACTATGATCTGACTCTGTCATTGATTTGAGGAGAAGTAAAGTAAGTTAGAATACATATGTAGGCTAAGGCAGGCTTTTCTTCTTATTATTTATTTATTTTTAAATTTTTACTCCTGTATTTAAAAGGAAAGTTGGATTTGAGCCATGATTTCCCTTGAAAATGGAAAAATGGCTTTTGAAAGAAACATTAAGTGGGTAGACACAGAATACTAATTGAATAATTAGACACTTAAAGGTATTTGATAAGCTGACATTTTAAAAACAGACTTTCAATTTAATTTTTTACTTGTATCCATATGCTTCTGTTTATGTGAGGGTTCTACATGCCTTTGCACTATCCTAGATAGCTGTTAAGTCCCAGGACAATGTCCTATAAAGAATTCATTATGTTAGTAAGTCCCTGAAAATGTTTTTCACAGAACAATGTTGAAGTTATACTACTGCTACTAAAGTAGTGGAAATGAAGAGCATATACAATATTTTAAACATCAGCAGCAGAATTCTTTTCTTTCAGTGGTATTGAATCATTATTGTCAATTCTTCAAGACCTTCCTTAACTTAAGTAGGTTTGTACATCTATACCCTTTGCCATGACTTCATAATTCTTCCACTAGATGCAGGGTACATTTCCCTGCCCTACTGATGTTGGAGTTGGTATAACATGCTTGGTTGTGGAATGTGAGAGAAGGGAGAATGTCTTAGTTCCAGATAAAAGCCACAGAAGACAACAAATATTTCTGCTTACCTTTATTCACTCCAGCAATTCACTGAGCTAAGGATAAGTCTCAGGTGGCTGCTAGTCCATAAAGAATAGAAAAGTATATGGGACAGACCTAACCCAACTTCAGCATGGACACAAGATGACCACTGTCCCAAAGCAGAAATGCATGTGCTGACCCTCAGGGCTGGCACTAAGAAAAATGAATTTGTTATAAATCACTTGGGTTTTTATTATGCAGCATTATTGCAATAATAACAGACTAATACAGGTATCATTTCACATTAGAGAAAAAAACAAGACTGTTTCTCAGATACACAGCTAATTAAGTGCTACAATAATATGAAATATCCAATCATTTTAATAATGAAAACTATGGCATTTTCATTTTGGTTCCAGTGAATGATCTGTATAAATAGACCCAAATAAAAGAAACTAAGACAGATTTGACTAAAATATTCATCTGAATACCAAATAAAGGTATATTATGGATTTATTTATGAACAAACATGTGAGGCTAATTGTTTCACATTCCCCAGCATCTGTAATTATAATTTATCAGGTCCTTGGAAAATGTAAATCAACACAGAAATGTTTGGCTGGAAGAATCTTTGAAAATTTTATTTGCTTCATTGCACAATTAATGCCTAGGAATTAAGCAATCCACCCCGACTAAAAATTTTGCTTTCTCAAAATTTGTATCACCTCCAAAATTATAATAACTTCACACATGTCCCCTTATCAAGTGGTTATCTCCTCCATAGAAAACCTTGGCATGACTGAAAGGAGTCAACACAGGGAAGATGATCAGGAAAACTCAAATGTCTACCTCTTCCTCTAGGGAGACCCTGATTATATTTCGGTGACCTTTATCATGAGCTCCTGGGAAAGGGAGACGAAGAAAGATGATTTTTTTCTGAGATAATTAGTTCTACTTGTTCCTAAAAACATACAGTCGTGTCCCTGGGTTCTGTGAAACATTGTACTCTTAAAATAATTGTTCCCTTTTGCTTACCAAACACTGTAAATATTTTTGAATTGTATTCTTCCTACTTGAAACTAATTAAGAGAAATTTGTTTCAGGAGAAGGGTTTGTGATTGACAAGTCCTAAAATATGAAACTGGCTAAAGATTAGATCATTCTTATGAGAGAACTTAATATTTAAACTATATTCTTCAGTTTCTTAGAAGATTTAGCATACTCTAGAAAATTTAGCAGAAAAATGACAGAATAGTATTTCCATTTTTTAAATAAAATTAGATTGCAGCTAGTCCTCATAAAAACTGAAATGGCATAACAGAAGAACTGTATATGTTTTTTAAGAAAAAAACTTTTCTGACATAGTCAAAGATCTAAACACTGATAAGGTTAAGTGGTATTTTTAATACTAAAAAGCCTCCCTGAAACCCAGAAATCTTAAACTCTATTGTACCCAAAGCCAGAACACCAGTTGCCAGCCCAGGTGAGCAAACCACCTAAAAGGTGCCTTGAAAATGACAAAGTTACATGAGTAAGGACACTGCTTCAAGGTACATGAAGAAAAAGTGTCTTCCACTCTGTCTGCACCAGCTGGTGGTTTCCTATCTGTGCTCTGAAGAAAGCACCATTAACCAGAGAGCATTCCAGTGTTGTGCCATCTTGACTGTGGGCTTGAAGACAATGGCTCCACTTGTTAATCAAGACTCTCAAAACAAAATTTAGGGTCAGCCAATCACAGCTTGAAAATATATCTCATGCTCACTAAATACAGTGGTGACAGATAGAAAAACAAGGACCACGTAGACAGCATGAGGAGTTCTAACTCAAAGCCTTCTTAGGACTGACATTGGAAAAAAGAGAATCCTCCCAGCAGACAAAATTGGAGCAGCCAGCTTGACGATCCAGCTGCCACCAACCTTAGTTTGGTAATAAAGGCTCTGCTGAACTGACATATCCAGGAGGCCAGTTGAAGGAAAGACAGCATCGTTGATCGCTTCTTGGCTTGAGAGATGAAGAAAAATCTCTGAGGGCATCTTATTTATCCAGGTACTCAGAATTTTCATGAGGATTCTGTTCCATTCCCGTATGGAGTTTCCCCAAAACTCCAAATACTAAACTTTTCCCAAATTACAAATGCTTCAAGAGATAAACTATCAGTTTCCTAATGATACTCTATTTGATATAAACCAGATCTAACTTTTTTCTGAATATTATACAATTTTAATTTTTTTCACATTATTCCTCAACATTAACTACAGTTTTATTGACTGATCCTCTCCATTTCTCTGTTTCTTATTTGCAAATCTTGAACTACATCAATGTACATCACGTGGCCCTTTTATATTTTACATATGTTTGGTGCATCTGCTAAGTATTCCAAATTGTATGTAGTCTTTTGATTATATAATACAAAATGGAATAACACAAGCAATCTTTAACTTAAAAATAAAGTATTTAAAGTCTAGCAAAATTTCTGTGTGCAAACATCTCACTGCCTGATTGATCTCTTTTCAATCTTTTTATTTTTCACCAGAAATCTCTTTCTAGTTTGCATTTTAGCCAAAGTACAAAATTGAGTTGTCACTGGGTTTTATTTCCAATATCTTCTGGTCTCACTAGTATACCCCTGCCATGAGAAAAAAGTTGGCTGACAATCGGTACACTTGAGATACAGATTCAGCTGTCCTTTACTGAAGTCCTAAATCTTACAGAAGATTTCACATGTTCATCAGAAAATCAGTGAAGCTCTGGCTGGTGCCACAGTGGATAGACGCTGGCTTGCAAACACAAAGGTTGCTGGTTCGATTCCCAGCCAGGGCATGTAATCAGGTTGCAAGCCAGGTCTCCAGCCAGGTCCATGGCTGGAGGCAGGTGAAAGACAACCATACATTGACGTCTGTCTCCCTCTCTGCCTCTCTCCCTTCCCCTCTCTCTAAAAATAATAAACAAAATCTTTTAAGAAAAGAAAGAAAGAAAGAAAGAAAGAAAGAAAGAAAGAAAGAAAGAAGGAAAGAAAGAAAGAAAGAAAGAAAGAAAGAAAGAAAGAAAGAAAGAAAGAAAGAAAGAAAGAAAGAAAGGAAAAGAAATGGGTGAAGGCTGAGGAATTTCCCTAGATGTGAGGTCACTACTAAGACTAAAAGCAGTAAACAAAAGGAATAGTATGATGAATAACAAGTGAGGGCAGTACTGATAAGCTTGGATGGGACATTTGATCTGAGAATGAATTTTTGATATGTAAGTACTTGATTTCTTTAGCTGCAGAGGACAGATGACTGTTCCTATCAGGGTTTTAGTGCTCTTATTTTCAGTGTTTATGGTACACATTAAAACGTTTTGTTTCACTGTGTGGCAATGACAGTGCTGGCCTAGGCTTGTATCCAGGAAATGGGTAGTAAACTCCATAGTTTAAAATCATTGTGATAGAAGAGGGTTTGTGGTATGTACAGCAGGGAGATAAATTGGCACACACTGGAGGTAGCCAATCTGGAAGCAACAAAACCTGAGATCCTGATGCTGATGAAAACACAGCTGCGATCATCCTCGGAAAGAAATGAGCTTGCTGATGGCTCATTGGGTTGTAGAAGGACATCCCAGGGAAAGAGTGAACAAGAATGCAAGAAATACAGAGCTTTATAAAGATCAACTATGTATGATAGAGAATTGAGATATTTCCCAAAAGATAAAATACTATAGAAATATTATCAAAGGGCAAAGCATCTTAAGGGACTGTGTAATACAGGGAGGAGCAGAGTCTATAGCAAGGGTCCCAAGCCTTTGGGCCATGAACCATTACAGTATAGCTAATGGCCTCTTAGGAACCACTGGTGAGAGGCCGCTAGCAAGCAAAGCTTCATCTGTATTTACAGACACTCCTCATTGCTGTCATTACTGGCTGAGCAACGCCTCCTGTCAGATCAGTAGTGGCATAATATTCTCATAAGAGTGGGAATCCTACTGTGAACTGTGTATAGGATGAATCTACTTTTCCCTCCTTATGAAAATCTAATGCCTGATGATCTGAGGTAGAGATGCTAGTGCTGGGGAGTGACTGTAAATACAGATGATCATTGACAAGGAAGTTTGACAACACATAGACCATAATAAATCAATTGTTTGCAGACTCATATCAAAACCCTATCAGTAAGTGGCAAGTAGCAATTAAATTGAATCCAGTGACAAGTTATAAAGTCAGTGGAAAGATTGTTTTCCTTGAACTAGTCCTCGGTGCCAAAATGATTGGGGACTGCTGGTCTAGAGGACAGCCTATGGAACTCCCATTAGAAAAGTAAATCAGTAGGAAGCCAAAAGGAGAAATAGCAACAGGAGAGCTGGGTGAGGAAAATAGCTAGGAGAAGTAAAAAGGCATGCCTTTCTTGCAGGGGAGGCAAGCAGGGTTGGTCTATTTTCATAGCTAAACACTTCTAGTGAGGCCTAAGATCCAAGTTCTTCTTCTCACATGCTTATTCTAGAAGTAAAATACTAAAAATGTGTAAGCCAAATCTTTCATGATGTTTTCTGATACTTCCTCCTTCAGATACATACAATTTTAAGGAATAAATGCACCCTGAGCCAGGGGAGATGGGGGGAAAGCGACTGTACCTTGTACAACCCTTGCTGATTACAGAACAATTGGGCCAATTCTGTGTGTCACAGAATTATAATCATTCTGGTAAAAGACTTCATGGTCTCATACAAATTTAATGGTAATCAAAGAGGTTTTCCCTCCTCTGTTAAAAAGGGAAAAAATAGGAGGCTAAGAGATCAGGGAAAATCTTTCACCTGAGTATTAGAGGGGACCAATTTCCCATTAGCAGGCTAGTCCTGCTGGACCAATTCATTAGCCATGAATGCTTTGTTCCTTCACAGAATGTTTTGCAGCCCTGATGAGCTTTGCTTTGAGCTCCTCCCCAGAGGAAACAAGACAAAGCCTTGGGAACACGGCAGGCTAAGCCTATGTGTTCTAAGGAGAGTGTACAGTTGCTAATAAAGTGTTTGGATTTTTCTTTTCTTCTTTTCAGGTGCAGAAAGCTCTGGGGACTCTGATGTGCTGCTTGAATATTTTGATCTCTGTCAAAATCTATGCAGTTTCTGTGCATCTAAAAATAGATCTTCAAGAGAATGTATTATTTGATATATATTCAGAGAATGTGGAAGGAACAGAAGGGCATTTTATAAAAAAAAAGTTCAAAGTAAGTGAATCTGTAATGACCATATGCCCAAAAGATATAGAATCACAGGGTCTAAAGTCATTGAATAAGACATCAAGAATCCTACCTCCCCTCTCATTCACAGGCACCATCTCAGAAGGGAGCCTTTTCTTGAACATATAGAATGATAAGGCCCCACCTCCCAAGACAGCTCTTTTAGTTTTGGCCATTTCTAATTCTTTTATTATCTAACCATAACACAAGTCCAAGGCCTATAACATTAAGTATGATTCCTCAGACATATTTATTTATCACCTTTTAGAAAATACCATATCTTTTATGTCAACTTTTGTAATTCTAAATATCCCAATTCTCCTGGCCTTTCTTACATTATATGAAATACCAAGCTATATGATTTCCAGTTTGAGGAACTTTGCACTGGCTATTAGTTAGGGTAGTTTAGTTGCAAGTGAATGATACACAATTGAAACTAGTTAAGCAAAGAGGAAAATGTATTATATTACAAGCACTGGGATGTTTCACAAAATCCAATAATTTTGAATCAACTTTTCTTTGCACATTCTTGTGACCATAAAGATTCTTTATAAAATGTAATGAAAATAGCCTCAATAATTTCTGACCAATTCAAAGTGATCTATTACCTCCTTCATTCTACCCCGTATACAATGACTCACGCAGCGGCTTGCAATGTAGGCAGTGCAGGTGCAGAGGTATTCTTTCATTACCTGAGTGGATGGGCACTAGGGATGCTCAATTTTGCCAATTAGAGGCTGTTCTACATAATGAAAAATTATCCTGTCCAAAATACTAACAGCAGGCCCATGGAAAAAACACTGTTAACGTACTCAATGTTTTAGGAAGCCCCTTTAACAATTGCTGATGAAAATTTTACTAAGTCAAATCTCTTTATCTTATACATTTTGCAGTTGGATTTTTTTAACTGAAGCACAGTTTATACTTGTTTTAATAATTCACTCTTGTTATTATTCATCATGTATTCCACATTGTTATTTGTTACTACTTTTCTTCTTAATCTTGAGTAAGTCATAGGAGAGGTTACGTCATGGGTTCTAAACCAGACAGACATATGTTGAAGTACTGACTGTACCACTTAAAAGTACCACTTTTAAGATGAATGACCAAAGACAAATTAACCTCTCAAATCATGCCTCTGCTAAGTGAGGATATGATTAGTTCATCATTTAGTTGTGAAAATAAAATAAGAAAGACCAGAATAAAATTGTTCAGTGCATGGTAGCAGTTATATTGGTAGTAATTATTATGATTTAATTTACAGGGTTGATAAAAATGCCTTATATCAACTAAGCACATTACTGATATAAATGTTATCATATACCTATAGCCTGTCTGCTGGAGGCCTCCATTAGAATAATCTTATTCCATTAATCGTCACCCCAGAAGACATGCTTAACATAGGAATCAGCAGTTACGTGGTCAATTATTTTTAGCATCTTAGGTCATTAGTTGTCTGTTGAATATGTTTCTTGAGCTTCAGTTACACCTAAATTGCACCCTGCTGTTTCTGGTCTTAAGAGAATTCTCTAACTAGAAAAGAAGCAAAATCTGTATTAAGCAATCCAGCATTCACTGTTTTTCCAACAGAAAGTAAATTAAAAGAGTAAAGTTGCAAGCTTTAAAAAATATCATTCTGTTTCAGCATATATTTTAAAGTATTTACAGAAATCTTAATAATTATAAAGTCTTCAATACAATAATTTCTAGTCCCACAACAAACTTTGTTGGCTAAGTAACTATCTGTAGATCCAAATAAATTATTAAATTCACCTAAGCCCCAAGACAATGTAGATGATTGCTAGAAAACATAGTTCTTCTTTAGCTTAGGATCTAAATGAGACAGGTATATGTTAACTTTTTTTTTTTTTTTTTTTGAGGAAAAAAAAAGGCCTATTCATGCCTTTGCTCAAATTTAAGGAAGGATAAGAATGTGGAAAACATTTAAAGATCCAGGTTTACCTCTGTGTCCTGACTTGGCACCTTTGAATCAATGAGAGAGTTTAATTTGGAAAAGCTATTTGAACACGACTGTTTTCCTCACCCGCCCCATGGATACAAATGCTGGGCCTGCAGCAATTATCCCATCTTTTAGGAATGAGCCCATATAGGTTTTGGGAACATAATATTAAAGCAGTGTTTCATATAAACACAGCTTATTAAAGTAATTTAGGAATGGTACAGGGCTGCAAAATGCAAAGAATCAGACTTGTCCACAGGTTAGTGGAAAATTAAAGATTACAGGGTCTTCATTCATTTTTTTCAAAGATGGCTGCCGAGTAGGTGGAAACTGAGCCCGTTTGCCCTTGCGCCCAGCGGGTTTTCAGCTGACCTGCCAACGAGTGAGGGGAACAAGCAACAGAATCTCAGCTGATAGGAATTTTTCAAACCAAGGAGACAGAGGATGCTTTGCATCATCTGGTAAGAGGTTTTGTAAGCTGAAGGGGAAACACCCTGCATGAGGTGCCTACAGCAGAGGAGAGAAAAGACCGAAAATGCAGCTTAGTAGGTCCCATCTCTCCTGGTCCTGCGCAGGGAACCCCCAACCCTAATTGGGAGAGAGTCTGGAGGATATACAGACTGAGAGACTCAGGCCGCAGCGCCAGCTGGGAGAGTTCAAGAGAGAAATTCTATCTCCTAAAAACTGCTGGAGGCACTGGCAGGCTGGAGCCAGCCCTGACTGAGACACTTGCCTTCTGGGGAGGTGGGGTGTGCAGAGGGCCAGGAAGTGGCTCAGTGCTGCAGGGTGGGTACCACAAAAGGACTTTTTAAAGAGGGGCACTGAGGCATGGCTGGGCGGGGGAGACCCCTTGCCAACAAAGAGGCCAGATTGAAAGTACTGTTCATGCCCACTGAATCCAGCTCGCCAGGAAGACTAGCTGGCTGCATGATGAAGGGATTGCAGGGCCCTACCCAGCATGGCTGGTGAGCGAGCAGAAGGCTGTGTGTAGGACAGAGGGTCTGGGATTGAGCCTCCGAAAAGAGCAGAGAGCTATGAGGCAGAGCTATGGGCACGAGCTGTGTGCCTGAGATTTTTTGCAGCCAGGCAGGGCCACCCACACCACAGAGTACAAACCTTTGGGAAGGGGAAGATGTGCCCAATCCACCTCCTGCAGGATTGCAAACTCCGAAGAACACTAACGCCAAGCTCAAGAACCTCCTTCTGGGCACATACCCACAGGGAAAAAGAAAGAGAAGCTCGAAAAGAGCCCCTCATGATCTTTTATCACATGCTATGCTGGCACTTTCTTGGGTCTTGTTCCACTGAAGCCAGCAGAGCAGAGATTAGAAGTGGGCCTAGCAAGAGGTATTATTCAGGGCCCTTCCCAGGCTTGGCCCTCATTCAGAGCTGCCATCAGCACAAAACAGGGAAGAGCTGAGCCTCTTACACAGATGGCCCCTCACATGAATCAGACAGCTAATTCATCAGAAACTATACAGTATTGGAAATAATCTGGGCCAGACCAAAACATGTGGCACAGACGCAAACACACCCACCATTTCCCCTGAAGACTGAACAGGCCTCTTCAGAAGAACATCAGGAAACTAACCCTCAGGATTGCACCAGAAGTTCCCTCTAGAGGCAGGTGGAGGTGGTATGTGCAATGTTGTCACATGTTAGATGAACCACCCCTGGACCTTGTGCTGATAAAAAGCCACAGAGCAGAACAGTTCAGTCAAGCCTAAAGGACACAGTCACAGACTGTGAATCATTTGTAGCCTTGAACAAGGTGCCACAAGCTAAACTGGGATGTTACCAGGGATGGACCCAGAAGGAGAGAATGGTGGGCAAACAGTAGACTCACCTGAAACAAATTTCACCACATTCTTTTCATTATTTTTTCTCCTGTATAGCTGTTTAACATTGTTTCTTTGTCTTTTGTTCTTATTATTTCACTATTTTTAATTTAATTTATTATATTTTATGCTTATTTTATTTATATTTTAGTTTCATTTCAAATCTCATATTTTACTCTTCCCTTCTCTTATTCCATTTTGCCTTCATCCTTCTCTTTCTTATTTTTATTTTACATTTTATTTTCCTTCCTATGACTTGTTTGTATTCTTCTTACTATTTCTCCTTCCTTTATTCTCTCAAAATCATCTTTCCATTAGTCATTTCACATGATTTTTCCTTTGTTTATAATATCTTTATGCTCATTCCACTTTTATTAATATTTGTTCAGTTGTCATTGATATTGAGGTTGTTGTTGCAGTTCTTTGATTTAATTCCTAGCTCACTATTTTGTTTTAATTTAAATCTTATATTTTACTGTTGTCTTGTCCTACTCCATTTTGTTTTCTTCCAGCCCTTTCTTATTTTTGTTTTAAATTTTATTTTCCCTTTTCTTAACACTTACGCTTATTATTTCTGCTCCTTCTATGCTCTCAAAATTAATTTTCTTTAAACATCTCACAACTGTTCTTTTCTGTTCTTTTTTCTTTATTTTTTGTGCTTTTATTTATTAATTTACTGCTGTTCTATTACAGTTGTCCTATTTTCCCCCATTGCTCTCCCCTGCCCCACCCACCCCATCGCCTCTCCCACAGCCAGTCTCCACCCTGTTGTCCATGTCCATGTTCCTTGACTAAACCCTTCCCCTTCTCTCCCTATACCCTCCCCTTTGGTTACTATCAGTTCTGTTCCTTGTTTCCATTTCCCTGGTTCTATTTTACTTGTTTGTTTGTTTATTCTGTTCGTAGTTTCTTGTATTAGGTGAGATCATATGGTATTTGTCTTTCACCATGTGCCTTATTTCACTATCCATAATATTATTCTGTTCTATCCATGCTCTGGCAAAAGCTAAAAGGTTCTTTCTTTCTGCTACATAGTATTTCATTGTGTAAATGTGCCACTGTGGAAAACAATTGGAATTAAAATTTTAAAAATGGAACTGCATTTTGATTCAGTGATTTCACTGCTAGGATTATACTTGAAGAACCCTGAAACACCAATTTAAAAGAACCTATGCAAGCCTATGTTCATAGCAGCACCATTTATAATAGCCAAGTCCTGGAAGCAGCCTAAGTGCCCATCAGTAGATGAATGGATCTTATAATATTCTTATATTCTTCCTACCTTTCTTAATCTTTATTCTTTTGTCATGGATATTGCTACAGTGTTTTGTTTTGTTTTCTTTCTCTTCTTCTTCAATTTTTTGGGCTGAGTTTTCAAACTTCGTATCATACACTTCCCTTATCTTACTCCATTTTGGCCTATTCCCTCCCTATTTTATTTATGTTATAAATTTTGTTTCTTCTTTTTCTTCACCTTGTTTCAATTTCCTACTTCTATTGTTCATCTTCCCTCTACAATTTCAAAATCATGCTTCTTTCCATTAGTCACCTCATATTCTTTTTCCTTTTGTATAATATTCTCTTCCCACCTTCATTAATCTTAGCTCATTTTGCTGTTGATATTGCAGTAGTGGTTGTTGGGGGATGGGTATTTCTGCTGTCATGGGTTATGTTTTCTGGGTTCCTTTGCTCTGGCAGCTCCTGTATGATAGCATACAAGATGTGGTGGGGGCTGTAACTCTCAGCTGGCTGAAGGGCAAAATCCACAAAGGAACAAACCAACAATAACCAAAACCAATTCAAACAAGAGAGACCTCATAAACTGCATAAAGGTCATCCCTAGAGTATCCAGTTCAGGAGTTCAGGGAGACTGCACCACTGAGCCCCACAGGACTACTCCCACAGAAGACCACTCCATGAAGATAGGGAATCAGATCAATCTAATATGCAGAAACAAACAAAAAGAACCATCTAGAATGAGAAGAAAAAGAAACAACCCTTAATAGGAAGGAAAGGAGGAATCCCCAGAAAGAGTACTAAGTGAATTCAAGGCAAGCAAGTTATCAGACAATGTTAAAAGTAATGATTATAAAGATGCTAAAAGAACTTAGTAAAAACTATAAGAAATTTAGTGGGAACTATATCAGCATAAAAAGTACATAGAAACTATGAATAAGAACACAGATGAAATGAAGAATACAATATCTGAAATGAAGAATACACTAGAAGGAATTAAAAGCAGGCTAGAACTAGAATATTGTATCAAAGAGTGGGAAGACAGGTATATAATAGTACCCAGTCATAGCAACAAAACCAAAAAAGAATGAAGATAATTTAAAGGAGCTGTAGACCAACACAAATGTAACAATATTTACATCATAGGGATACCAGAAGGAGAAGAAAAGGAGCAAAAAATAGGAACCTTGTTTGAAAAAATAATGACAGAATACTTCCTAACTCAGTGAGGGGGAAAAATCACACAAGTTTAGGGAATACAGAGGGCCCCAATCAAGATGAACCCAAAGAGCCATACTCCAAGACACTACATAATTAAAATGGCAAAATTTAAAGACAAAGAGAGAATCTTAAAGTCAGCAAGGGAAAAAGAGCTAGAAACACTTAAGGAAACTTCGATAAGGCTATCAACTGATTTTCCAATAGAAACACTATAAGCCAGAAGGGAATGGCATGAAATATTTCAAGTAAAGAAAAGCAAAGATCTGCAACTGAAACTACTCAGCAAGTCTCATTTAAAATGGAAGGTAAGATAAAAAGTTTCCCAGGTGAAAAAATGCTAGAAGAGTGCATATTTACCAAACCAGCATTGTAAGAGATGGTAGAGGGACTACTTTAAGAAGATGAAGAGTCAAGAAGATGAAAGAGAGACCCTGGCTGGTGGCACAGTGGATAAGGCGCTGGCCTGTGAACCCAAAGGTTGCTGGTTTGATTCCCAGCCAGGGCACATAACCAGGTTGCAAGCAAGGTCTCCATCCAGGTCTGTAGCTGGAGGCAGGTGAAAGGCAACCATACATTGATGCCTCTCTCCCTTCCCCTCTCTGGAAATAATTAAAAATCTTAAAAAAAAAAAAAAAAAAAAAAAGAAGAAGATGAAAAAGAGAGGGAAAGAAGGAGAGGGGGGACACAGGCACAAAGGAAACAAACAAAAAGAAAATGGTAACGAATAAATAACCTTAAATGTAAATATACCAATGGCATATTTCACTGATCTAAAACAAATATTCCAAAACTTTGTGTGGAACCAAAAAAGACCTTAAATAACCACATCAATCTTGAGAAAAAAAATACAGAGAGGAATCTTAATATTACAAAGCCACTGTAATTCAAGACAGTTGGTCCTGTCATAAGAACATGTCTCTATGGTCAGTTAATATTTAACAAAAGAGGCATGAGCATACAATGGAGTGAAAATTGTCTTTTCAGTAAATGGTGTTGAGAAAACTGGATTAGTACATACAAGAATAATGAAGCTGGACCACCAGCTAATACCATACACCAAAATAAACTCAAAATGGATGGATGAAAGACCTACATATAAGTCACGATACCATAAAAATCCTAGCAGAAAACAGTAAAATTTCAGATATCTCACATAGCAATATTTTTGCCAATATATCTCCTAGGGCAAGAAAAATAAAAGGAACAGTAAATAAATGGAACTGCATCAAATTAAAAGCTTCTGCAGGACTAAAGAAAACATCATCAAAAATGAAAAGGTAGCCTGGCTGGTGGCTCAGTTGATTGGCACCAGCCTGTGAACCCAAAGGTCACTGGTTCGATTCCCCAGTCAGGGCACATAACTAGGTTGCAAGCCAGGTCTCCAGCCTGGTCCCCAGCTGGAGGCAGAAGAAAGGCAACCATATATTGATGTTTCTCTCTCTTTCTTCCTTCCTCTTTGCCCTTCTCTCTGAAAAATAATAAATAAGATCTATAGAAAAAAAAAATGAAAAGGCAACTTACCATAGTGGAGAATGTATTTGCCTATGATACATCAGACAAGGTTTTAATCTTCAAATATATATAAAGAACTCATATAACTGAGCACTAGGAAGACAATCTAATTAAAATATGTTCAAAGGATCTAAATAGACACTTCTCCAAGGAAGACGGCCCATAGGCATATGAAAAGATGCTGAACATCACTAGCCATCAGGGAGATACAAATTAAAACCACAATGAGGTATCACCTCACACCTGTCAGAATGGCAATCATCAACAAATCAACAAACAACAAGTGCTGGCAAAGATGTGGAGAAAAGGGAACCCTAGCGCATTGTTGGTGGGAATGCACACTGGTACAGCCACTATGGAAAACAGTATGGAATTTCCTCAAAAAAATAAAAATGGAACTGCCTTGTGACTTAGTGATTCCACTGCTAAGATTATACCTGAAGAACCCTGAAACACCAATTCAAAAGAATCTATGCAACCCTACGTTCATAGTAGCACTATTTATAATAGTTAAGTGCTGGAAACAGCCTAAGTGCCTGTCAGGGGATGAATGGGTCAAAAAAAAAACCCAAAAACTGCAGTACATTTACGCAATGGAATACTATGCAGCAGAAAGAAAGAAGAAACTCCTACATTTTGTGACAGCATGGATGGAACTGGAGAAATAATGCTTAGGGAAATAAGCCAGATGGTGAAATACAAGTAACATATGACCTCACCTATAAGAGGAACCTAATGAACAAAATAAATTAATGAGTAAAATAGAACCAGAGGCATGTAAATATGACACAGACTGACAGTAGCCAGAGATGAGGCGAGAGGGGAATAATGGTAGAAAGAAGGGGATGGGACTAATCAAAGAACATGTATGGATGACTCATGGACATGGATGTGGTGTGGGAACTGACTGTAGGGCTGGGAACATGGGTGGGCTGGATGAAAGAGGATTAAGGGGGAAATTTGGGACAACTGTGATAGGATAATAATAAAAAGAGGGGAAAAGCTTTTAGGGTCTTAAAATATAAAAAATATGCTCTACCTCTAAGCAACATCATTTTATTCTTTCTAATATGTATATTATGTAGAAAACTTTGTGGCATGCATAATAATAGAGCTAAAGGGAATATTTTATTTTATTTTTTATTTTTATGTATGTATTTATTTATTTATTTATTCAATGTACGGTTGCCTTTCACCTGCCTCCAACTACAGACCTGGCTGGAGACCTGGCTGGAGACCTGGCTGGAGACCTGGCTTGCAACGTAGTTATGTTGCCTTAACTGGGAATTGAACCAGTGACCTTTGGGTTCACAGGCCAGCACCTTATCCACTGTGCCACCAGTCAGGGCTTAAAGGGAATATTTTAAAAGTTGGCTATAGTTCACTTTGTCAGGTCTACAGTATATTCAACTGATAATTATTGAGGGTTTATTGAGGGCATTTTTAAAGTACATTTTCTTTATTTAATTCTCCCCACAAATCTAAGAGCACATTGGTTGAATCTCTATTTAATAGCTAAAAACAGAAAAAATTAAAATGTTCAGATAGCCAAAGGAAAGTACCTTACCCAAGATCACTCAGTAACAATTCTAAATTTTTAATCTTCATATTCAAATGCTAAATTATGTTATATATGTCCACATAGACACATTTGTACATGTACATGTATAATTTAAAATATCTTCATGTGATGCTGTAAAGCCTAGCTTTAAAATGTGATATATGTATTCTAAAGTTCTGTGTATAGACTGAGAATGTATTTATGTTAATGTATATATGTGTACATATATATTATAAAATTATATCTGTATATATGCTTAATATATATTAATGTTAACATTATTTGAAATAGTAAATGTACTATAACTAAGCATACGTAGTGTTTTAGATGTTTCAAAGTATTTTTACATGCATTATCATAATAAATGTCAATAAAAATAATATTGGCAATAATTATTTTTTCCTGTCAGGAATTTTGCTAGACTTTTGGGGATATGTAAGTTAATCAAAGCAGATTTCATGTTTACATTTTGCAGATGAAGAAACAAAGAATCTGAGACCTCAAATAACTTGCCCAAGATGACAGGTACATAATCAGCAGGACTAGCCAGGGCTCAAATACAAATCTCTGGCTCCAAAGCACATGTGCATTCAATATATGTGTGAGTAGAAATTTACCCTGTTATGGAATTTATATGCTTGACCACCTTTCCCAGACAACATAAAATGTACCATTTTATGAGTCTTAAAATTATTAGAAGTCTTAAAATTAACTTGAACCACTAAAATGTTGTAGAAAATGTTTAAAACTCAACAGTGGTTGAGTCCTAGAAATTGCAGTGTCTGCTGCACAAACTTTAGTCATGAACTTTCCATTCAGGAAGCAGTGATGTCCTGAGTCAGGTTAACTGTCGTCATGGGAAGCCAACTCAAAACCATAAACCTCACCCTCTACCCCCCATGTCACCTCCACAGAAGGTTAAGAATTAAATGTATTTTAGTACATTGTTTCTTTTATGATGGTAAATCACAAAGTATTGCACAAACCAGCTGCTGAAAGATGTTTTTGGTTTAGCTATAGAATACTTTCATATATAAACATTAGAAATAAATACTTTCACATATAAACATCAGAAGTACAATCTAATGAAACTGGGTTGTATTTTTATATTGGCTAACAAAAACATTAAATGATCACTGCTTGAAACCATAATTTGGTTTTCATATTTTTTTTAGTTGAATGACATCATTTCTTAACAAGGTCAAGTAACTTGTTTAACCATGGCATAATCATAGTCAAACTAAAATGTTGATTCACAAAACATTTATTACACAGGAAGCACCATGTATTGCACTCATAGTCCACATTGAGCTATTATCACAGACAGGGTATTTAAACAAAGATTTTAGAGGAGGATTCTAACATCAAGGGGAAAAAAGAAATAACATTTAGATAAATACCTGGCCTGTCCTGGCATGCAGATTGAGCAGGGATGAAGCAGTTGCAGCAGCTGTGCCTTCTGAAATCTGGCTATGGTCTGCTTGCAACTGCATCTGTATTTTGGTGGCAAATTCAGAGGGACAGAGACAGAGCAACTGCAAGCCTGGCTTTTCTTTTCCCGATAACTTTTGTTCGGCTCTGGAATTCCTGACTTCTGTGGTGGTGGTAGAGTTTTATAGTTTATAGAGTGAGATTGTTTTTAAAATACTGTTATGCAGGCAATTAAAATTAAAGTCAACTTCCCCTTCACACTCCCTAGTAATATGCTTCTGTATCCAAAAGATAAGAACTTGAGAAATGGCTCACTAGGACAGGCCAATGGACCTGGAGTCTAGTACTCTGTTTCCAACAGTGACAGCAAAGGCTTTTATAGAGGATTGCATGGCTACCCTCCGTGACATTAGCCCGAGGAAGCAGGAGATGTATATTAAGAACACCCTGATGACCTTTACTAATCTCTTATGGGTCTGACATCCAAGGATTTATCTAAATCTTTTGTGAACTTCTACATTTTTCTTTGGCCTCTGATGCCATTAGTGTGTTAGGTAGCTTTGGACTAAGAGTCAAACACCCTGTGTTTCAATCTAAACTTTTTCACCCACTAGTTAAAGAGCCTTGGCAAATCCTTTCACTTCTCACAGCCTCAGTTTTGTTGTCTGTTGAAAAAGCAACACTAGCTGTCCTGCCCATATAATCAAATTTCAACTGGCTATTCTAAAGAACAAGTGAGAAAATGAACATGAAAATGCAATGATTCAAATGGAATAGTAACATTCTAGTTACCTTATAAAATCCAGAAGTGCATCTTCAGAGATTAGCTACTGACTACTTGGAAGAAATTATTGGCATTTAAAATTTGGAGCTGTCATTCTTTTAAATCACTGAGAACACAAAATAAGAGCAGCATGTTTTATATTCATGCAAAAGATAATTGTTAACTTATCTCACCCAGGGAGATTCTCTTTCATTCTTGTTTTCAGTTTCTAAAATAAAAAAATAATCTGTTCAAAAAAATTATTAAATACCCACCATGTCCACAGGCTGCTATTCTGATGACAAATACTTTTATAATTTTATAAACCTATATAAATTGCTGTTTTTAAAAATAGAAATCAATGTGTTTTTTAATATTTAATAATATTTCTTTCCTCACATGTTTATTCACCCCTCAAAAAATTCCAATATCTGGGTAAACAATAACTGCTCCTTCCAAAATCAATTTTAGTTTTCTACAATGAGAAAATAAGTGCTTTACTGTAAAAAAAATAAATCTGAGAAAAGAACCAATCAGTTTGTGAAAAAGAAGAAATAAAGAAGTAAAATTACCTTCTCAAAGAGTAAGAAATGATTTCATAATTTTCCAAGATTCACAATAACTCATTAAATATATTTTCAGAAATTCAAATATATTGAGATAGACAATGTGTCTTTTGTCTTCTTCAAAGCAGTTCCCTCTTTATAATTTTCTATCAGTTGTCCACACTTTACCATTTCTGACATGTACTGACCTTTCCATATTAATATGTTCTTTACTAGATTTACAATTTTGCTAATACAGCTGTCAGGAGAATGTTGTTGTAAGAAGCGAGGATGGGAGAGGTCAGCAGTTTCAGTACCATCCTTTTTAGTAAGATCATGAATTCGTAAAGATAGCACAGAACTAAAGCCAACATTCTCAGGTAATTTAAATCGGGATATGTGATGGGAGACAGTAACAGGCCGCAGATTAATGGTATCTCAAAGAATAGATTTAGGGAAAGGGGAAAATTAGCAAATCCCTAGAACGATTAAGCCTCTTTGCCTCGAAGAGAAGAGCTAGCCTATAATGAAAGAATAACCCTAGAAACTCCCTTTACCATTACCAAAGTGATTACTCTTCTAAAAGTCCAGTAGAGTATTCTGCCCACATGATATGCCTTAATTCTGCTTTGCTAATGATTATTCTCCTCTTATTGAAACATTTACAAATAAACTCAGGAAGCTAACAGAGGAATTCTTTTGAAGCCTATACAGTACCTAATGTGTTGTAAGTTCTATTCTATTGATCTGTGCTGTGTGAAGGGTCAACACATCATATCTGAGACAATTAGCTTCATAACATGCTAACTGTGTTTTCTCATCTTGTGATCATTATCCAAAAAGTACTTAGAATCATCATATTATCATTTTAGTTTTTTCATTCATTTAAGACCAAGTCACAGGAACAACCTTATTTGTTTTTAATCATTCTGCCCAGTCTCTAAAATATCTGTCATTGTTTTACATTTGAAACATATTATTAACAGTCATATGGTTATAACAGAGAAATCTCTCCAGCTGGTGAAGCCCTAAGCTAAGCCCACAATAATTTGATCATTTGCAAACCATTGTCACTTGCATGTTTTCTTAGTACAGCTTAATTATGACTCAACTCAGTCCAGAGCACAATGCACTTCCTGGGCAGAGAAGAAATTGAGGGCTCTCTGTGCAAATAGGGTAAGCTTTGCCAATTCATGTGGCTGTCTCCTGCACAACATCTGCTAATAAATGTGCTTCTGGTCTCCATGATAGCTTCCCCTTCATCATTCAAAGCTGGTACAAATTTCATGTCAATGGAAAATTCATGTTATTTACTCATCGTTAACTATTACAACCCCATTAAAACTCTAACCTAGAATGCCCTCTGGAAAAATTAGAAATGTTTATAAAAATAAATGCACAAATAATAAAGAAAGACATTTTGCCTTTTTTCCCCAGCAGCTCTTTGACAGACGGTCACCTTGAAATTACAGTGTTAATTCAGCTAGTTTTTAAAAAATGATCTTGATGCAGAAGGCAATCTAGAGTTCTTTGGAGCCACCTCTGCATTTTTCCAAGCAATCTTTTCTGTAGTTTCAATGTGTTCATGAAAATCTTAAATGACATATAAAGCAATTTGTCCCTTCAACTATGTAGATCAGTCATAACATTATAATTAAATGTCACAGAATGGCAAATAATTACCTTACTTAAATGGTTAATACAGGAAAAATTAATCAACTATCAGTCCTGAACATATAAACATGGTATTTGTGGCTTTGTTTACATAATTAAACTTAAAAGTGGGTTTTATTTGGGGAGCCCCACCTGTCACTGATCAATCAGGTTTGAGAACTGGTATTTGACCAGAGGTAACAAAGTCCACATGACTTCAACACCACTTTGGCTTACCTCTGCTTAGGTTACATATTTAAGTATAAAAACCTCATAGAATATACTTGCCAAAGAATATCAATGTCAATTTCTTCCATGTGAGAGACCTAGTAAATATATGATTAGCAACATCCCCTGTGCCACTGCCTAGCTTTCTCTTCCAAAGGTATACTACCATACCTTGGCAGAACCTTGGAATTTACTCAGTTAAGAGTCCCTGTGCACTTTTTCCAATGGAAAAGGCTAAACTAAACTCATAGCTTACCCCTGGCAGTTTAAAAAAATAAAGACATAGTTGTTATCTTTCCAAGTGTCATTTAGTCTTTCAAGGGCCTACTGAAAGACCCAGTAATTGTGATGCAATATGGTACTACACTGTCAAATCCCTCTCTTAGCATCCTTTTCTCCTTCATTATACAGTTCTCCAACTCATGGTGGTTGCTTTGCTGCCCAAGAGAATACACTTTTAGGAAGAAATAAAGAGTTTGAGAGCAAGTCCCCAAAGTCACACTAGTAACCATTTCTGCTCTGACAAGGCCTAAGGTCTTTCTGCAAACTTGATATTCAGGTTATGCCAGGGGCATTCAAAGCAAATGCAAGGCAGGTATGTCAATTAGTCAACAGGACCATAGTAAAAAGGATATGATACAAACTGGCCATATCAGTTCATTCTTATGACCTTGATGATGCTGTATCCACTGGGACAAAGAAAACAAATCCAAATATTACAACAACAAAAGACCATTTTCTTTTAGTTGTTCCTGTTGAAGAGTTTGTATCAATCCACAGGGGAATAAACATGGGAAGTTAAAACCTGAACCACACTCTCAAAAATATGTCCAATGTATGTGTTACAGACATATTAAAAAAGCAAGACTCTTGGGTATGAGGAAAGCAGTGCTGCTTTTCTCTCAAGAGCTCTTTAAAATGTATAGTTGGAAAGTTTCTTCTTTGCCCCTGAGTGAAAAGTTCCACGGTCCCATAAACCTTTTTGATCAATCTTGGACAACAAAATTCCTATGGTATAATCATGATTCAATCTTAATTGCAATTATCAAAAATATCTAGTCATAAAACTAATCAAAATACCAAGCTTGGTTTGAAGTTAAATCGTTTTCTGTACTCCGTCTGGACCTGAATCAAGCAGTAGGTCAGGAAAGAGGGCTCTAGTCCTCATTTCTCTTCCTGCCTTAGGCTTCAAACCTCCCCCTCCAATGTCAACCATCAGGGGGTCTTCTCACATCCCAACAGGTATGAATGAGAAGGGGGAAAAGATACAAGCAGAATAATTCTGACTTGATGAGTATTTTTGTTAAGTTGACTTTGTAATCCCCAGATATGGCACGTATTTAAAGCTGACTGCAGGTTTGATGGGTGACTTTATGTTTGTTTGTTTTTTTTTCCAGAAAAAATCTGTTACCTGAAGTTCCTTTGATACAGTTAAGGCAGGGGCTTCAGTTTGGTCTACTAGAACTCTGTAGAATTTTCTTTTTGTTCATGCTTCTTTGCTTCTCTAGGCAGCCCATCAGGAGAGGACTAAGAAAATTCCACACTGTGTGTGTGTGTGTGTGTGTGTGTGTGTGTGTATGCATGCGTATGTGTGGCATGGCCTGTACTGTACACAGAAAACATGCATTTACTATTAAGCACACTCAGGGGGTGCATGCGATGCTGGCAGAGCAGCATCTCTCCTCACTCCCACCTCAAGGTGATGTGCCAGACCATGTCTCCCAGGTGGACTCAAACATGGATCCACTAAGGTGACCACGTTTTAGGAGACACGTTATGTTTTCTTAGGAATCTTGATAAAATTGTCTCACTTGAAGTGAACAGAAGTCACAGCATTGCTCTTGCCAAGCTAATCCTCCTCACAGCCCTGTGTCCACTCTTCAAAATTCAATTTTTTTTTTACATTTTGTTATAGGTAACATGGTTTTGTGTCAGAGTCACCAAGACCATCTTCAAGCTCCATAATTCACTCAAAGGACTCACAGAAATCGGAAATGTTGTTGCAATCAAGTTTTTAGTTTATTACAAAAGAGGCTACAGATCTAAATCAGCAAAGTGAAAAGTCATCTAGACAAAGTCCAAGAGAAACCTGGTAAAAGTGTCCAAGTGTCCCCTCCCAGTGAAGGTACATACAGACACACTTAATTCTCCCGGGAGTGTAGTGTGACAATATATGAAAAGCACCATCAACCAGGAAGTTCACTCAAGCCCTGGCTTCTAGGTATTTTACTGAGATTTTAGGAATAAAGCACCCATATGACTGAGTTCAGCTACTCAGTCTCCAACCCCTGACCCACTAAAGTCAAATTAATATTGTGGTCCAGAGGCTCTCACATACAGACCCAGGCACTAACCAAGTTTCACCAGTCACTTTGTTAACGTAAAGCATGTGGTCAAACAAATATATTATGGCCCAAGGCATGAAGCATGCTAAAATACTCTTACCAGGGTTCAGACATTATATTCCCAGGAGCAAGTCCTTCTCAACACAAGCTTTTTAATTCCTTTCTTTCTTTCTCTCTCTCCCTCTTTTTTTTTTGAACATGAGAATTTGGGCAATCCGAGCCTGCTGAGATAGCCCAACATCTTCACAGCTTCCCTTTAAGATTGAAAATTAGTTTGGATTACTGTCTCTTAAGAAAAAATAGGCAAAGTCATAATTCAGAATAATGAAGCAAAAAAGAAAAAGAAAAGAAAATCCCTAGGGAATCTGATCTCTGCCATAAAGTTGCCATAAAATAGTAGAGATGTAGGGAAGAAAGGTTGGTGGAAGAGGAGGACTCAGTGGTAAAGCCATGGGAAAATATGGGTTGGAAGACAGTATTTGTGTTTAGTCCTTACATCTCCCCATACTGACTCATGCAAACTCAATTGATTCTTAGTTATTGAGACCAGGAGTAATAATAGCATAACCTGCTAGCCTCACTAGAATGAAATATGAGTAGTACCAGAACTCTAATGAGGAAAACAAGTGATGATTAAATAGTTGCCCTTAGAGTAAATCAAGAAAATAGAGACTACGAATTGACCACTGAATTTAGCAACAAGGACTTCACAAGTGGCCCTCACAAAAGCAGTTGTTTGGGGGGATATAAAGGTAGGACTAATGGGTACAGTTACAGGGGCATTACTTGATTAAATTATACTTAAAAAGTAAAAAAGAGAATTAAAGAAAATAACTATTAAAAAAAAAAACCACATTCCTGAATGTGATACTAAGAGAAGGAAAGAAATCAGAGGGTAGCTAGAAAGAAGAATGGAAATATCTATTAGTTGAGAAGACAGAGAATGATAAAGGAAATCAGGGAGAACTGCTGAAGCAAGGTGCCTGAGCAGACAAGGAGAATGGGTTACAATATCCAAGTGGAGGGACTGACATTAGCTATTAAAGACCATCATCCATAGTTGATTAATTTGGGATTCCCTAGAGACAGAAACAGAGATAAGAATTTTGTGCAAGCAGTTTATTTGTTAGGGAATCTTAAAAAGAGTGGAATTAAGAACGGTGAAACAAGGAAGTTGGAAAGAAAACCTCAAACAAAGAGTGTATCATTAAGCCAGTTACCAATTTGTGAAACTAGAGGTTGGTACCTCTAAAGATCCACAAATAATAGTTATCAGAACTGTCCCACTGAAGAACAGGGAAGCTGGGCTATCCCATGCTCTGTTGGTTGAAGATTACCTCTTTGAGAATTATTTCATCTGTATGTATACTGAAGGGACTTGCTATGCAGATGATCTAGTAATTTTAACTTGAGGAAAGAAAGAATATGAGGGGCAGTTAAAAGTACTATGATTGGATTGAATTGTTCTAAGAAATTAGAAATATAAGACACAGTTATGTGTGGGATGTTTGAAATTGAGAACAGGTTGTCATTGCCATGAAAAAGATTAGTGTAGGACAATAAAATTGGATGGCTAAAGAAAAGTGGGAGACAAGATCATTAAAAAAGAGGTCAAACTGAAAATCCAGTGTATTAAAAGATTATCCACTGGAATGATAAAATTTCAAACATTAATACAGAGGTCATGTTGAAAAGACTGATAGTGACCAAGTAAATAAAAAGAGTGACCTTGGAGTAGGTAGATTTGTACAGCAAGAAACTTGTGCAATGATGTACCCAAGGGTTTAAACATTATTTACAATTATAGGAACATGGTGGTAAAAAACAAACAAACAAACAAACAAACAAAAAAAAAAAACCATACTGGCATTTGTGCTGGGTTTATTATTGCCTTTAAATTCTCCAGACAGCGAACAACTTAATTATCTAAATCTGATAAAGACTGCATCCCCCACTCACCTTGGTGCATCTCAGAAAGTGTATACTATATATTAATGTTATGAGATTTCTAAAATTTTAGTGATCCTAAGGGTAGGAAGAATTTTCTACAAGCAGCAGTTAAGAACTGAGAAATACACCTTTATCACCCCTGAACACAGGATCATGAGGAGCCCGGGAGAGATCACTGAGAAGGCTGCACAAGAGGCAGTATTCTGGGGGCCAGCAGGAAGAAAGGGGTTAAGTACTCACTAATGACTGACTGTGCCTTCCTGAGAGCACAGGGAATTATTTTAGGGTTTGGACGTGTGGAGGAGGTATTAGGATTTACCAGGTTGCGCAACAGGCAGTGTCTCCAGGGGCCAGGTATCACTTAGAACAAGAATATGAAGGGAATGCTCAGAGAAAATGTTGAAGAATTGAGGATTTTATTAATTACTGACTTCTAGAGGGCACAATGGGGTTGTTTTAG
Source organism: Noctilio leporinus (assembly GCA_004026585.1). Lineage (NCBI taxonomy): Eukaryota > Metazoa > Chordata > Mammalia > Chiroptera > Noctilionidae > Noctilio > Noctilio leporinus. The sequence continues at coordinate 63,440 of PVIW01007604.1, forward strand.
GAGCTGAAGAGGGTAAAAATGGTATTAAACAGTTTCCGGGAGTTGTATTGTAACTGATAAAGACTGTAGCTAAAATCATTAAGAAACAGAATCGGTAGCTTAAAATCTACCCACAGAACAAGAGTTATAAGTCAAATCCAGTAGTTGAGTTCTGCCAATCTTTCAAAGACAAAAAGGAAGCTACCTACAAGTCTATGTAAATACCATACTAGAAAGAAAAATGTAGGCAAATCTCACTTGCAACTCTAGATGAAAAAATCTTGTAATAAAATTACTAAACTGCATCTATCAATTGTTTTTAAAATTACAAGAAGGCAAACTTTACCAAAAAAATGCCAAAAAAAAAAAAAATACACTAATAATAAGAAACTTATTCACAAAGTTAATAAAGGAGAAAAGTAAAATGCTTATAATCATCTTAATAGATGACTGAGTTTTGATATAATTTAGTATCTTTTTATGATTAAATAAATAGCACACAAGGAATTTCTTTAATCTGGAAAAGGTTATCAGAAGCCTACAGCAGCTTCTGTTCTTAAGAGAACATCACTGGGTGCATAACAAGTGTGGAAATAATCACACAACTCTTTGGCTGCAATTACCAAACAACTTAATTTTGTTTTACAATCATCTCTTGGCCCTTTGCTCTTTCATGTAAGTTTCCAACCCAGCTTTTCTTCATTTAAATTATTATTTTAAATCACATTAAGCATTCTAAAAGGAATTGCATTGGATACATAAACAGTTGAAAATTCTTATCTTTATTATGTTTATTGTACCTGAATATAAGTAAGAACTATCTCCTCTTTTTCTAGATGTGTAATTAGGTCCTACACTAATGTGATATTTCCAAGTTTTTAAACAACACTTATTAGATTTATTCTTAGGTACTTAATTTCTGTTGCTATTATAAAGGAATATTTATTAAAATTTCATTTTAAATTTACTGGGTGTAGGAAACCATTGATTTCTTGTATACTGGTTTGTTTCCAGTAAAGCTTCTAAACTTTATTAATGCAAATGGTTGCTGTAGACTCTTAAATTTTCTGTCTAGACAATCAAAACCTCTGTGTATAAGGAGGGCTTTGTTTCTTCTTTCCCAATCCACTTAGTTATTGCTTTTCCTGATCTTATTTTACCCAGCTGGTAAGCATAGAGCAGAAGCAGTGATATGGTCAGTCTTCCTTGTCCCTTTTTGTCACGAATATATGTCATTCTTTTGACCAACTAGCACCCTTCCCCCCGAAGTAGCTAATACTCCCCCCACCTTGCATTGCTTCCCCCATTATTTATATTCCTCCTAGAGTGGTGTGTTTGTTATAAATGATGACCCTCTATTGGCACATCATAATCACCCTGAGCCCATAGTTTCACTTACATCGCTACAGTTCACTTTTGGTGCTGTACATTCTATGGCTTTGAACAATGTATAATAACATGTATCTACTATTATGTCTCAAAAAAGGTATCTTCACTGCCCTAAAATTTCTCTGTGCTTCACCTATTCAGCTTCTTCCCTAATGCCTGGCAACCGTGGATCTTTTACTGCCTCCATAGCTTTGTGTTTTTCAAAATGTCATGTGGTTGTAATCATACAGTATATAACCTTTTCAGATTGAATTCTTTCACTTAATAATATGCATTTAAGGTTCCTCCATGTCTTTTCATGGCTTGATAGCTCACTTATTTTTAACACTAAAAAAAAAAAAAAAAAAAATGCTGTTGTTTGAATGCACAACAGATAATTTATTCATTTACTTGTTGAAGAATAACTTGGCAGCTTCCAATTTTTAACAATTATAAATAAAGCTATTCTAAACATCTGTGTGAAGGTTTTTGGGTGAGCATAAGTTTTCAGCTTCTTTTGTTAAATAACAAAAAGTGTGGTTTCTGGATTATATGGTAAGAATTTGTTAAGTTTTATAAGAAACTGCCAAACTCTCTTCCAAAGTGTCTGTATAATTTTGCATTCTTATCAGCAATGAATGAGAGTTCTTATTGTTCCACATCCTCACCAGTATTTGATGTAAGTTTTTCAGAATTGGTTATTTTGATAAGTGAAGTAGTATCTCATTGTTGTTGTTGTTGTTTTAATTGGCATTTCACTGATAGCATGATAGTATGTAATTTGGAGCATCTCTTTGTATGCTTATTTGCCATCTGTGTATCTTCTTTGATGAGGTGTATCTAAAGGTACTTTTAGTTGAGTTGTTTCCTTATAATTGACTTTTAAGAGTTCCTTGTATATTTTACAGAATAGTCCTTTATTAGATGTCTTTTTGGTAAATATTTTCCTCCAGTCTTTAGTTTTTCTACTGCTCTGTTTCTTCAGGGTCTGGCTTTAAAACATATACTGTATAAAATTTTAGGTGTTATCTAAGCTGCTAATTGCACATAAAGTGGGTTAAAGTTTTCTGTATGATTAAAAACTCATCTTTAGTTTCTTGATAACATATACCAGATGATTACCTGTTTTATGATATTTTCAAAGAAAATACCTGTCTGTTTTTGAAGTTTTTCCTTTATATCATTTTAAATATATTTATGATCCTATTTTTATTACTCCATGTCATGTTTATTTTACCTAATTTACTAATACTTTAATATTTTTCTAGGTTGACTATTTGGTGATTAATTTTCTATTTGGTTTTCTTCTATTAATGTGTTCATTTAAAGCTATCCTCTGGTAGTTGATGAGGGTCTTTTGGAGTCTATTTTCTCTTTGCTGTCTGATTATTTTTTAAAATTCTGTCAGTTAATTTTGGATTTTCTGCACTTGTACTAAAAATGACAATATAAACTCATTTTTGTTCATTCATCTCATTTATTCCCAGTCTGCTATGATCCTGCAAAATTCAAAAACATTCTATTTTTCTCAAACCTCTTATAAATATATCATTACATTTTATTCATTCCTCCACATTTTTAACCTTACTTTCCAAGTTTTCATCTGTTTTTCTCTCTCCACTATAATTATCTCAATTCTATATGTTAATCCATTGTTTCTTTGGCTTTGTTCAATATACTGCATAAACTAAGCCATTGAATTTTCACTTTCAGTAACTATATCACTTTCATGAAAGTGTAAAGGATAGTGGTTGCTTTAAGTCAAGTGTATGCAGCTACTTGTCTGCCTGTGCTTGTGCTCAGATTAGTCCTTGCATCTAGTCAGAACTGTATGTAAAGCCTGGTTTGAAGATGCTGTCTATATAACAAAACTAGACATTTAAAGTATCTTTCAACCTGAGATGGACAATCTTTGGAAAAGCAAAAGACTTACTTTATTAATTTATAGGCATCCCTTTTATCCTAGAGTTTGATTCCATATTCCATCTCCCTCTAGACAAATTCACTGTTTTTAGTTCATTCATGTGTTGCTTTCCATCTATGCTTTCCAGTGCACTGATCCACCCAAAAAGGAGAGCTGACTAATAGCTTGCTGATCTAGATTTCTTATGAAAATGTAAGGCTGAGAATAGTTTCCCTGAATTATAAGATTCATTAGGCTTTATTATAAACTCACAGGAGACTCCAAAACTACAAAGGAGTTTTAAATATAAGAATTTCATTTCATATGTATCAAAGTCCTCCCATCCATATGCAATAATGTCTATGTGCTTAGTTTTTGATGATATTTAAAATCTTTTGAAGTCATAATGTTGTGATCTTGTCCAAACATACATTATTTTCAACATTCCAGATCCATGTAATCTTCTTAAAGATAGCTACATAGGAGGGAACCAGGTAATATCGAAATAACAACGTATCAAATAACCGCTTCTCATTGTTTTCTGCAACACTGTGCAGGATATTCAAATAAAATTAGAAGATACTGCATAAGGCTGTTTTCAGGCCAAAATTTCTGTGAATCCAAAATAATGCCCTCTTAAAATGACTGGCATAGAGAGATTAGGCAATATCCCTAGAGAAGTTATCAATTTCATGAGAAAAATTAAAAATAGGATTTTAGTCAAGAAACACAGAAAACAATATTTTCTTTGTACTTGGTGAAATAGTATTTTCACCAAGCCTACGTGAAAATACTCAACATCCTGAGAAAGAAATCAACATAATCTATTAGATCAGACTTTGTTCAACCTCTATCCAGAATTCAAACTTAATTAGATAACCTAAGAAAATTATAAATAAGTAATTTCAATTTTTTTTCTTTAAAAAGCAAGGAAATGGGGAAATTTACCATTTAATTATTTTCCTAACTTCTCAAACTAAGTTTGAGTTTAGTTTTACAAAGACACACTTGAAAAACTTTTAGATTCTTAATAGCTTTTCTTTTAGGGGGCATTCTTTTATTGAAAAGCAATTACTACATACACACATAGCAGCGATTAAAGTCAGACTAGTATCTGGGTTCAATGATCATGTCACACTGAATCAGATTGTACTTATATCTGAGAAAACTCAGTTCTGATTCTATTTTAAACTAATCACATCTTTTATATGTTGTAGAAGCATGGAAAGAAATTAGTGCATGTGGACTTTTGGACGTAAGCATTCAGTTGAGTAACCTAATTGCTTACCCCAAACAAAAAAAGAGCTAAAGATAGTTAACTGGAACTTACTTCATTGTGATTCATACAATACACACACAGACAAAAAATTGGGAAGTATTCACAGATGACTTTCTAGGAGCAAACATAACACTTACATAATTCTTTTAGCCAACATGTAGCATCACAGACATTAGCCCATTAATTTGATCAACTATTCTGTATCCCATGGCCTTTCTACTCATAACAAACCACAGTCAACCTGGGAAAATTATAGTAGTCCTTTTTAGAGTCCATATTATTTTAATGTTATAATAGTCAAATGTCCTCACAAACAGGAAATCACACATTTTTGCAATTTATGACCTCCTCTTTATATGACAAGATTCCTCAAAAAAAAAAATTATATTTAAGGGTTGAGTCCAACATATGAAGGGGGACTTGGAATTTATTTATTTAAAAATGTTTATTTATTCTTACATGTTTAAACTTTAATCAACTTCAAAATACTCTCCATTCAGTATAATACACTTGTCAAAACATTTGTTTTCCACTGCTCAAAACAATCTTTGAACGTGTCAATTTTGATGCCTTTTAGTGTTTCTGCTGCCTTTTGTTTCACTTCTCCCACGTTGGCAAAACATCTCCCCTTAAGGAATTTTTTTATCCAGAAGGGAAAAATCATTGCTGAGGGTGAGATCTGATGAATAGGATGAACAGGGCATAAAGGGTCATGTTGTTTTTGCTCAAAAACCACTTAACTTTCAGTACTATGTGGGCAGGTACACTTGTAAATCACCCAACAGGAAATGGGCAAACACGTTGAAAGAGCCTTCAAAAAAATAACTGAGGCTAAAGGTAATCTCTCACAACACCACCAGCTGGTACACCGATGGATTCCTAGAACACTCACCTGGCGAGGAAGCCTGCACTACAAGGGGTCTGCCTTCCAGCTGATAATGTCAGGTTTTTTGGGGTCCCCACTTGTATCCTAAAAAAATTGGGGTATTTAAAAATAAAACTTATCTTCTTCACTTTTTTATAACCAGTGCTATTTTTATAGAAGATAATCTATTTTCTAGTGTTTGTATAAAGTTAGTGATGCAAAGTTTAGGGTTTTTTTCTTTCTCCCTTTTCTTTTTTACTTTATTTTCTCCTCAACATGAAACTGTTTCTCTGCAGAAACCATAGTTTTAGGCATCAGAAAATGGCTGGCTACTTATAGTTATGGAAAAACCTCTATGTTCTAGTTAGGTTGCTAAGTTGGTTGAAGTGTTGTCCCAAAATGTTGCGGGTTTTATTCTTGTTCAGAGCACATACCTAGGTTGCCCTTTCAATCCCTGGTAGAGGCTCATCTGGAAGGCAACTCACCAATGGCCCAATGTCTGTCTGTCTGTCTGTCTGTCTGCCTCTCTCTCTCTACCTCTCCCCTAAAATCAACATAAAATATATCCACAAGGGAGGTTTAAAAAAGAAGAAAAGCTCTCTAGACCCACTGTTGTGGCTGTGAGATTTTCATGAGGTTATTTAGCATTTGTGACTCAGTTTGTATGTTTAAACTTGGAATTATATTTGTTTTTACTTACTTTACCAAACAAGGTGAGGGCTGAACAGGGTTAAATTAAAGTGTTTTGGAAATATAGTTGCTGCATAAATCAAGACTGTATTTGGAATAATTATTATAGTACATCAACTTATCATTGACAGCTAATAAATCATTTAGCACATTAGTAACAAAAACTACTAATTATGCTAAGTGAACAGTGTCCTGATATAATTCTGTACTTTATTCCTGGTAACTCACTTAACATGGACAGTCTCTTTCTTACCACTCATTGCTTTGCCAGCATTTTCTTTAATCTCATCAGATCTCTTTGATTTAATTGCGAAGTCACTCTATAAGAATGTCATTTTTCTTGCATCACTTCAACAAAGTAATATAATTAACATTATGCAAAACAGAGAAGATTCTCAGAGTGCTAGAAAAGAGTAAAGACCTCTGAAATCCCAAAATTAGGAATTGCTGTAGTAAACATAAATAATTGACATTTAGATGGCCTAATTAAAACAAATTACATCTCTATGGAGGAAAGTTATGATATTAAACACAGGCTCTTTTTGAAAAATAGTAGCTAAAATATCCAAGAGCTATGTTTTATATTTTCTATAAAAATCATGGAAAATTGAGTTTTACTCTTGACAAAATAATATTTATTAAGTAAAAATATTGGAAATTTGAAAATATATCAGAAACAGGATATTCTTGGATACTATTAAAGGCAAATTCATGTAATGATTAACTGGGACAACTCTAGAGCCAGACAATACAGTCAGGTTATTTCTGTGCAAATAACCTGGGCCTCAGTTTCATTGTCCACCAAAGGGGAATCTTAACGGGGCTATTGCAAAAATGAAATAATTTAATGTAAGGAAAGTGTCTTAAAGTGCCTAAAATAGTGAAAAAAAAAATGATATATCTCCAATTTGTGATAATTTTCTTTAAAAATATATAAAGACATTTTAATAGTAAAAGGAAATTTGGAAGCATTATAAAAACCAAATTAGACAATTTACCTTAATATGTTTTCACCTAATTTACTTTCAGAATTCCTTAAGGGAAAAACTTTTTTTTTTTTCCAACAATTACATTCTTATTCCAGAACGACTCTATTGTCTCTTCTTCTTATGAAGCAAATTTTTTTTTTTTTAATTTTATTGTTGTTGTATTACATCCATCCCCTTTTTGCTCCCCTC
>PVIW01007605.1:0-70585 GCA_004026585.1 Noctilio leporinus
CTCTCAATCTGTGTCGATCTTTTGTTCTGAGGTGGGTCTCTTGAAGACAACATATATGTGGGTCATGTTGTCTTATCCATTCGGCTACCCTATGTCTTTTGATTGGTGCATTTAATCCATTTACATTTAAGGTTATTACTGATTGATACTTATTCATTGCCATAAAACAAATTTTTTTTAAATTACTGAGAATAAATTTTTTTAATTCCATGAAGCCAGTCACAGTTAAACATTTTCAAGAAATTACAGATGGCATTCTGGAATCAAGGCCATTTGTCAGTAAATTTATTACTCCATGAAGAATATAGCCATCTTTTTTTTTCTCTCTCTCTCCCATGGGTGATTTTGCCTACTTTGGTGAAGCCAGAAAAGATTACCCAACCTCTCCTTTTTCTCTCACCCCAACTTAAGCCAGGTCTTAGGTTGGCTGGGCCCCACATGTTATTTACAGCAGATGAATAACTGCTGGACACTTACCTAGTGTCCAGCAATATCATTGGTGATGTCCAACATCATCACTCGTGGGAGAAAGCCCTTGTCTCAGGCTGAGGAAGGACCCCACTGATGTGTAGCAGTGATGCTTTACATCTTGCCAGTCTGAGGCCTTCTGTGACCTGGATGATTGGCCATGCTCCCCAGTGCATGTTTCTCCTGGTGTGGGCTGTGGGGGCCAAACTCCCCTAAATGGAATAGCTAAGCCCTTGCAGGATTCTGAGCATCTCCAAGAGTCACAAAGGTCCTTCCAGGATTGGTACTACTTCTTTACAAAGAGGCTTGTAGACCAGATGGCCTTTACCCATCATCAAGTCCAGTGATCCTCAGTGAAGGCACTTTTGCCTTCCTCCCGCTGCAGGGGGATATTTGGCAATATCTGGAGACATTTTTTGGTTGTCACAAGTTGAAGAGTGATTCTACTGGTGCCTAGTGGATTAAGGGCAGGGATATTATTACACATCCCACAGTGCACAGAGCAACCTCTTAAAACAAGGGAGTATCTAGCCACAAGCGTGAAAAGTGGCAATGCTCAGAAACACTGGCCTCGTTTAAATCACTTCTTGTTGAGCCTCAGAGATATAATGGAATTCTAAAGGTGACCAGAAAGTCAGCAGTGACTAAGAGTGGGGATTCTGGTTTCTTAGCCTCCAAGACAGCATTTATCAACGGTTTCATCTCTGTCACAGACAGCATTTCCCCCATGGCAGATGCCAGGCAATGTGCTGAACTCTTCCCATTTATTTCCTCATCTTCTTAGTGCATACCTTCAAGGGGCTAGAAGAGACTCATTTTGTGCCTGTACAACTACCAGGTGCAAAGAGTTGTTGGCCATTAGGAAAGCAATGCTGATACCAAAAAAGACGCGATTCTCACTAGCCTGGAGCTTAAATTCAAGTTGCGGAGGAAAGACATATGTATGAAATTAATTATCGCTCTAACTTCACAGTGAAATCCTGTGATAATAACCAAGACACTGTGTTAGACCCACATATTAATGGTAAATGGGGCAAATAATGTTTCTGTTTCAGAGAGCTTGTATATTTGTGGGAGAATCAGATAAGAAACAAGTATATACATATATGAAAATAATTACAGAGTGTGCCAAGTGCAAACCTACCTAATGTTCCTGAAAAGACATCTTTGAAGAAGTAGCATTTAAGTAGAGCCCAGAAGGACTTAAAGGGGGAATCACAGAGAATAGCAAATGCAAGACGTTATGGTGGGGGAAAAGCCTAGCATATTCTAGGCACTAATGGAAAGCTACTGTGAGCAAGGAGAAGAGAGGCCTGCAATGTGATTAAGGAGGTTGGGGGGCTGCTCTAGGAAGGAGTTTGCATTTCATTCTACCATGAATAAAGCAAAAGCAGTGTGAACAAACAATTTAGAGGAAGACCTGATAGCGCTTGGGAAAATGAATGGAGATGAGGGAGATTGGAAATGAGAAGGTAACTGAACTTTCTAGAAGTATTTATTTTTTTGATTTCTATCTTGGCCAAATGAAATGATCATTAGTATTGATCAGCTCCGTTCAGTGAATGGTTTATTTAATTTACTCATTTGCATTTAAACCTGCCAGTTTGATAATGTTCACTGTGACAGTAAAGCTTAAAGATTATACACAGATAAGTAGATGGTTAGTAAGCTGGGAAGCAAAATAGAGGTCTTGAGCTAACTCATCCTGTGGTTGAATGTACTTTTCAGCATGACAGGTGTTCAGTGACACGGAAGAGTAATCACTCTAATTACTCTGTTTTCTTCTCAATTTCTCATTATGTGAGGTCATTTGATAACCTGTGTATTTGTCATCTTTTCTTTATTATAGATGTTTTTAACTATTTGCTTGTTGGAGTCACTAATAACGTTGGGTATCCCATGGCTGTAAGTGATGTCCATAGCTCTGGTGATCTCATATTTGCTTTGATTTAAAATTATGTATCATTAAGTATGTTGAGTCATCTTCGTGACAAGTTAATTCAAAAGCAAAAAAACAGCATCATCAAATAATCAAGGGCTTGCTAAATGCTTCCAGCTTGAAGTCAGCAAACCTTGCCAATGACAGTGTCCTGGTGAGGGGCCTTTGTAGCATTGTCTAAATGGTTTCCTAGAAATTTGCCTTCCTGCCTTTGAAGAAGAAAAAGAAAAATTCATTGGAGAAAGGTTTATCTTTGAAACTAAAAAGTACTGAAGAACCTGATCCCTATTTAATATATCAGTGTTTGCACAAAGCAGTTTTACTTTAGGCTTGCTGGTAAACACACTGGAATCCTGGCTTCTTGGCTGGACTCTTCCCATAACTGTGCAACTTGTCAAGTTACTTCCTCTCCCTGAGCCTTACTTTTCTTATATTGTAAGGCAAAATGTAGCATTTATTGTCTCTAAAGAAAGTTTGCTTGGAATGACATGGAGGAATGCATTGTAGTGGTTGTGGTAATACTAAATATTTGGGGAGCTGCTTTAGGTAGCCACTATTATAGTTATTGATAAAAGTTATGGAGTAAAACAAGAGCTGGATTTTCTAAACATGGGAAGAATCAATAATAGTCAACTTCTTTAATTAAATAACATTTTAAAAGTCTACGATATTGGCAGCCAATCAATGTTTTTCTCTCCCATTACTTTTTCTCTCCCTCTCTTTCTCCTTCCTCTCTCACTTAAAAATAAATAAATAACTCCACTACATTGGAATTATTTTTTTGTTTATCAATGATTGTTTTGCTATAGATTGGTGTGTGTGTGTGTGTGTATATATATATATATATATATATATATATAAATTAGAAATGGGAGTACTATATTTCTGTGAATTAGTTGAGCAATGGTTGCTTTGCTATAGATTGGGCGTTTTCTGTATGTTTAATGTGAAATGGGAGTACTGCAGTTCTGTGAACAGAAGTACCTTCAGCCACATCATCAGGCTGAGACTTAAACTCTCTTCTCTTACCATGACTGCCTCCCACTTCTGAACTTCATCTTGATGATTGCTGAGAAGCTTGGAGGAGAGAGGGGGTGATTTAATGCCAATCTAGTGCTGCTACTGGGAAACCAAATCTAGATGCAGGCTTGTCTGTCCAATGGTTACTCAATAGTACACCTTTTATACTAGGAAGTAGCTCTTTTATAAATTGTGTCGTAACTGTCATCCTGCCACTGAAATCCACTTATTTTTGTCACCTCCATGTCTGTGTGTGCCACCTATCAATGTCTGCGTGTGTGTGGATGTGTGGATCTGCATGTGTGCACTTGTCTCCTCCAACTCTCTACTGCTCTTGTGGGACTTTGGAATCCTGAGTGGGTAAACTGTGTGATCAAGGCCAAGGGCACAGTTTCCTGGCAAACATCTACTCCTTGGCAGCTGTTGTCATGGGGCCCAGCAGCCTTTCTCAAAGCGCAGGACCATGCAGTTTAGAAATCAGCCATGAGCCACTCTTAATGGCCTTAATGAGTCAACTTGAACCTCAGGAACCAGAGGAAGCATTGTGTAAATCCATTATCTACCGAATCACTGGAGCCTTTGGTCTACCTCCAAGATTGGATCAATCTATTGTTAGGAAGGCCTACAGGAATCATTGAAGAAATGTGCATAAATGGTTGAAAAGAACAGAGGGAGGAGGATTTCAGATGGTAGAGATTGTAAGCAAGAGGGAATGCACCAGAAGGGGGGAAATGGTAGAAAGTATTGGACTAAGTCGGGAAAGTAGAAAGAATCCCATTCTTTTTTCCTGTTCTAATGCGCTGACTTCTTTGAGAGTTTACTCTTTTTTTATTCCCTAGAGCTATGCCCCTTGGGAGCCTTGTGTCCTCACCCCTTGTTTAGGGAAGTAGAATTAAGGTACCTACCTGCCTTAGTGCTGGGGTGTTATGGGAGGTCCCCTGTCAGTCCTGGTGCTGTCAATTGCATATACAGCCCCTATCTTCCTTGAGGGACTCCTGGGAATAAATGGATTTGATATAATAGCTTTAATTTTTTCATGCCAAGACATTCTCAAGTTCAGAAATTTTGTGGACCAGAGTGAGATGTTGTCTGTACAAGTTCACTTCTGGTTAAAAGGTCAAAAATATTTCTAGTTCTGGTGTCAACATGACCCTAAGCTACTGTGTTGCCTGAATTGACTGATGTTTGGGACACTGAATAGAGACAGCCTGAGACCCAAAACGGAGCCATTAACTTCCAGATGCTCACAATTTCCAAGGAAATGTTCTGTGCCTGTGGCTATTACACAGATGGCTCCTTAAATGCTCTCATCTTGGCACCTTTTGCACTTGCTAAATTCAATTTGAAGGAAGAACAGGAAAGAGAGAATTTTCTGGAAAGCAGTTATCCTGCACTTTTGTGACCTTCATGCTTTTCCCATCACGATGGATTTGGGGGGCTGGTTCCTGCATTAGTCAGCATGTCCCGCTCCTCAGAATCTTGTTGTATGTTACAGATAGCCAGTTGTATCTAATTAAACAATAATGACAGCCGAGCAAGGCCTTTCCTGGGAATTAATGACCAGCTGGGAGAAGCTGATGGCTGGAGAGTCAGCCAAAGGCATTCATTTCAGTCTGCCATTAATCTCCAGAAATGCCCATTTGTGATGTCATTGTTGGTACTGAAAAATAAAAGCTGGAGACTGCTAACTGATGTCTATCATTTACTCCTAAATAGCAAGTTCCCTGTGTATTATGAAAAGTTGTCCTTTTTCATTTTTTCAAGTGTCATTTCATCTAAAAATAAGGTTCTTGCATACAGTGCATGAAAATGGAATTTCTCAGCTTCTGTATAATCACGGGTGCTTTTTTAAAAGAGTTCCAAGTTTAGGATGTTTTCTTTAAATATTTTGGATGGTACATCCAAAATGTGTCTTAAGCTGTGATGCTGGAATTTGATAAGTGTCTCTATTATCGTAACTATCTGCTCATGGCAGGAAATGGTTGCAAGTGTTTTTGAATAGCAGCTGTTGCTAGCAAAGATGTGCATTCAACGTGGTTCTAAGGAGTTATAGTCACATTCCTAGTAGCTGAAGGGAACTCTGCCAGGAAAAGTGGTGGTAGTGTATCTATATAAAAGTTTTGAGTTCTGCTGCTGAGCACTGGAGGAAAATAGAAAGAAAACTGACTAAAATATTCATCGCCTTCCTGTATAATTGAATGATGTTATATAAAAAAGACTACTTCACATACAGACTATCTATCTGAAACTTGTTCAAAACCCATAATACTCATTCAATATTATGTTGGTTTTTATACTACTTTTACCCCAACAGGAAAAAGAAATTCTTGAAGCCCATTAAGATCCCAGCCTTGGATGTAATACAACAACAATAAAATTAAAAGAAAAAGAAAATTAAAAAAAAAAAAAAAAAAAAAAGATCCCAGCCAATGAGCTGGCAATGCTTTGCCAAACACAGAAGTATCAGACCCCATTTAATTTCACCTGTAAGCTGTTTATATTCTCCAAACAGCACAGTGTTATTCCCCACCCCTGTGCCCCTAAGAAGTTTGGTGATGGGGCCAGTCCTCCTAACTGCATGTTGAGTGTATACACTTGGTGGAGCAGAATGAGTCAGCATATCACTAATCACAGCTTTGGAGGTACTGACTCATTCCTGGCAAAATCCACATCCTCATTGGGCAAGGCGTGCAAGAGAAAAAATCCATTCTGGGGTCAGTTCTGCGTTTCTACAAATGCAGACCAAATTTGCATTGCCTTTGGTGGGTGATTATCAGGCTAAAGTATATTCCAGTGGACACTGTAAAGGCAGACATCTGTCTTACAGGGGGAAAAAAAAAACAATAGAAATTCACAATCATGCTTAGGAGATTTACAAAGGGCCTAGAAGAAAAAGGTGGGCTGAGAGGGGCTTGGTGTCTATCTAAGGCCAAAAGTAGTGAACCAGGCAGGCCCTGCTCTTCCACAGTCCAACCAGGACTTTGATCCACTGTTGATGGTTAGGCTCTCAGCTGGAATTTCTTATCTCCATTAAGGACTTTTCAATATCTGAGGAATGTTTGCAACAGCCCTAGTTCTCTTTGGAAATCAAAGAATAAAAGAGCAGTGTCCTTGATTCCTCCATCAGACTCAGTATTTACTGCACGGAAGTCAGATTCTTGTCAGCAGCAGACCAAGGGAAGAAAAGAACAGGTCCAGCCCAAAAGTATTGAGCCAATAATTCAATAATTAAAAGAGTTTGCATGGTCAATACTTTTGGGACAGAGCTGGTAAACTGCTAGTGATAACCAGTTTCACCTGTAAATACAGGGGTGGGCAAACATAGGTTACAGTTGTGTATATGTGAAACAGAGTTTATTCTTGTATTAATTAATTATTGTATTTTCCATAAGAACAACTATAAATGTACTTTTGCCCCACCCTGTATTTATACCATATCTCAAATGGAAACATGTGAGCTCTGCCTGGTGTTCACTTAGATACAATATGGTTATTAATATTAAAATATTTTATCATACTTCAGATACAATTTAACAGTTTCATTTTCATTTTACTAGCAATAGAGGTATCTGTAGTTAAGTAAGCTATTTCCAGGCCTTCATGTGGTTTATATTTTAAACAAAGCCCCTAAAGATAAAATTGTCAAGCTATTGAAAATGCTCTTCTTTGAAATCTGGGGGGGGGAAATGTTGTTTCTTTAGTCTTCCCCGGGAGTAGATATGATTTAAGACATTCGCTGCTTTCATGAAGCTCTAACTTGAGTTCATTTTGTTATGTGGTGACCGCAGTTCTGGATGACGCCCCTCCTGGCACACAGGAATACATTATGTTACGGCAAGATTCCATCCAATCTGCGGAATTAAAGAAAAAAGAGTCCCCCTTTCGTGCTAAGTGTCACGAAATCTTCTGCTGCCCGCTGAAGCAAGTACACCACAAAGAAAACACAGAGCCCGAAGGTTTGTGCCCGACAGACGCGTGTTTTGCTTGTTTTCTCTCATTCTCCTTTCTTTCTCTTTCTCTTTGACTGTGCATTGCCCTCTGGTGTGCTGTGTGTTGTTTGGCCCCTGACATGGTAGGAGGCTCCCCCCTACCCAGCTCGCTGGTGAGTGTGTTATGCAGTCTCAGATGGGACACTGTATAATACAGTCATCCCTGACATAGTACGCAGCGTCCTCCTGCTTCTCACAGCTGAGACATTGTCAGCTGGTGTCATTACACTGTCCCGTCTTGGCTGCTAAAGTTGCTTGCGCCTGTAGCCAACATCTGGCCCAGTCCGCTCCTGTTACCTGGCATTCCTGAGGCAGCAGTCGGCTGAGGAATGGCACTTCAAAACTGAAATAATGAGAAGATTGTTCCAAATTGCCTTACTCTCCTCCACTCCATAAAGCTTTTGCATTGCGCTCACAGAATGCTCATGGTCTACTTAGTTTGCTGGAGCAGGTGCAGACTTGCCATGTAATAATGCACGCCCACTTGCCCTTTGCCATGGTGAAATGCATGCCTCAAGGAAACTGTGAGTACTTTGTTTTTCTTTGCAGCTCAAGCACAGGTTTGGAAAACTCTACCTGCTGTCACTTAAACTAAGGTCAAGGTGTTCCTTGCAATCCATGTTACAAATAGATCCTGAAAGTGTCTCATCTCCCCAGGAAGAGTATTCATTCATTTCCCCCCACCCCCAACTCTTTTTTGCTTATATCAGACGGAAACATTTTTCATGTCACAAAATGCAGGTAAACTTTTTGCCAGTGATGTACATTTCAGCTTTCAAAATGACATGTGTGTGCTAATTAAATGCTTATTGTAAAAGAGCCTGTTCCCTCATGTCAAATACTGTAAAAGCAGTTTACCAATGGATAACTTTGAAGTGATACACTTCACCTGCCCCATGGCAGATGGTGTAGACTTTGGCATAAATTGTTCCCATTTCAAGTTGCCCTTTTCTAAGTAACACCATGAGTGTCTTCAGTACAACTGCCCTTCAGACTCGAAACAGACTGCCATGTGGTGCTATTTCAAGTTTGATGTGTAAGGAAATTAGTCCAGATTGACTCTAGCCAATAGTTTTGGAAGCAGGAAGCAAGTTTTTACCTCTCAAAGTCTTCTCCTATCCTTCCTTCCAAATGGAATTTTAAATGTTCATTGGCTAAAAATGAGAAGTGAGCCCTTTATGTTTAATTTTATTTCAGCAATAGAGCAAAACATTTCTATTTTCGTTTACCCATACTTTGATGTCCAAGCTATCCATTTTAGATGTGAGTTCTGATGTCAATGCTTGCTTACCTGGTGATGTAGACGGTGATCCTTTACAATGAGTGAGTAAAGTAAATCTTTTGGTGATTTAGTACAGCAGATACTAACTTGATTTTATGCTGTAATGGAACCAAGTAAGTTAACCAGTGACAACTACTTTGCTATATATAAGGCGCTCCGATTTGGTCTGCTTTGCTTTCCTGAAAGTTGTGTGTGTGTGCGTGTGCATGTGTGTGTGTTTACATGTATAAAACAGTATCTGTATTATAAATATATGCTGTTTATTATATAATTATATAACAGGTACTATACTATTTATTCTACTTGCACATCATCCTGAAAAATGAAATTTGGTTTGAGTTAGAAAAATAAGCTATTTAAGCAGCAGTTGGCTAAATTTAGTCAAGCAATCAGTTAGAAACATCAGATTATTTTAACAATACCCGGATTTTTAAAAAGAACAGTTGAATAACTAAATTTAAGTCCCCATCCTTTATTGCATATGTTTTTTACAGGATTTATTCATTTTCAAAATATCATCTGGAGTATATTGTAAATACTATTGGAATGTTTTCTGATATGAAGAATTCTTTACAGAATGGGTAGCAGTTAAACTCTCTTATACAGGTTTCAGATAGTTTTTAATCTGTCCTTTCATCCACAAGTTGAATGGCTGCCATCGCACCTAATGTGGACGCTATCCTTTCATTTGGATTATTTTGATGATAGGCATTGCCATCTTTCAGGCTGAAGGTTTCCCTCAGTCCTGCTTTCCTGCCAGGTCCACTGCAATGGTGAAACTAATATTTCCCTCCTATTCCTTATGGATTATCTGTAAATAATATTAGATTCCTTACAAATTTTCTAGGAAGACATTTACAATTTTATCATACCCCCTTAAAACCAAGGCCCAGAAACTAATGGTGAACTCAGACCTTAACGTGAAACTGCTTGGTCTCTGTACAAATGAAAAGGATCCAGAAGACCTTAGATAGAGATGAAGGAAAGCTTGCAGTGGAAGAAACCTTAGATAAATCAGAAAATGTTGCTGAGAAATTAACATGCTTACTTCAGGTAGGACACCAAAGTTCATCATTGACAGGAGGTGAAATAACTATGGGTTTGGAAGGGTTCAGTGGCCATTCTGGTGACCTGAAATATTTTTGCAAGACTGGTGTTTAAATGCTATAAGGTATCATCTTCTGTTTTTCTCTTCAAGTTGCTGTAATGTACCAATGGATAGAATCTTAGTTTGAAACATTCTATTGTCATGTGAAGCATTTTGAGGAGAGAGTTCCTCTCATGATCCCTGTTGCCCAAAGATAAGACATTGATTGCCCTTGTCTATGAATGCCCACCAGTTGTTACGCGGCAGGTGAAGGCAAAGAAGAGGATGGTGAAGCCACCCATTGTTTGTTGTGTACATGCCAAACTGCCAGTGTGCTCTCTTCTAATGAGGTTGTGTTTATATAGCCCTCATGTGAAAATGACAAATATATTTAAATGTGGGGAGAAAATAAAAGTTTGAATTGGGTAAGCCTTGGGAATGATTCAGTTAGGTCAAAGATTTTCTTCTCCCTTACTGAATCAATAAATCTACCAACCTTTTTGCATTATTGTAGGTAACTCGTTGGGTTTTTTTGGTTGATGATGGTTTTTGTTTTTTTGTAAGGCCAGGTTATTTCTACAGGGTGCACATGATAAATTGGCAAAATTTTAGTAAAATAAACAACATATCACAAAAGTGTTATATTTTGAAATGCATTTATTCTTATATGTAAATATATAAACATAGTCATTGTTTTTAAAATTGTTCCCAAAAGTCTCCATTTGATGCAATAATAGACTTGATTCGACTTCGGAATCTTGAGCATGCTTTAATTAACTTTTCTTTATCCATGGACATCATCATGTTTTCATGAGGTTGTTTATTAACTTCCCTTTTACAAACACTGCATACATAATAGTCTAAAGGATTTGTATCTGGTGAACTAAGCGGCCAGATTTCCTTTGACCAGAATTCAGGAACATTGACACTGAAACATTCTTGCACCTTTTGGCATTATGTGCTAGTGCACCATCTTGTTGGAAGATAAAATGATGCCCATTTGCAACTTACTTCATCCATGGTACAACTACTTCTCTCAAAACATCAGGGTAAACATCCTGGATCTTCATTGATGATCTCCTGGATTCTGTGTACAATATCTGGACTTGTGTGATCCTTGAGTACCTTATGAGTTTTCCTTGTTGGTGTGGAAACATCAGGATCAGACTTGTACACCTTCACATTGTAAACTGTATGGAATGCAACATTATTGAAGTCCGCAATTTCCTTAGCAGTTTGCCCTGCACACAGTCCAGAAATTATGGTTGCTCTAATATCAAATTCCTTTGACATGATGGTTGCTCTCAGAATTGAATACTGTATATCTGAAACAGTGATGTGAAATCATAACCTTAGAAACATAGTTTTTCAAAATTAATAAGCACATGAAATAAGGAGATGCAATGTTATTGCCAATTTATCATGTGCATGCTATATAGTTTATGGCCACCTGAGATTTGATACAGGCAACTTATTTATAATTGTTCACAGTCATCTGTCTTTTTTTTAGTTTTGTATTATGCCTTGGGCCCTCAGAATTTATGTAAAGCAATACATAGAATGAGTGATGTATCTCCTTGGCTTTTCAGGATACACTAAGGCCAAATTACACTTTGCCAAAACAAAAACAAACAAACAAAAAACAACTTTCTATCTTTCAGCATTCAATTCTAAAATAAGTTCTTAAATCTGTATCAAATACTTGTGATTTTTAGTGATTCAGTTATTTTCATAAAAATCACTTATGATTTAATCTTATGTGTGTAGTGGAATTTGGCTGAAGAAGCACATACACTATCTATCTGACAGTCTAATTTGGCCCAGTACCAGCAACTCTCTTTGTTATGAGAAAGCCACATGGAGAGTAGAAATCATTACCAAAGTCTTTTTCTTACTGTTCCAGGAGCCTCTTGGCAAGAGAAACTATAATCTTCATAGCTGTATTCTTTTGTTCATTTTTTCCCCTTTCACTGTCATGTGTGCCAAAATAAAAGCCCTGATTTAGAGTAACTTCTCAAAGCCAATTCTATTATCATCATAGTTGCTGTTTCCTAAATACCAGTCCTTGTGCTTTTACCGATGTTTAAAAATTATGCAAAAGAATCACCCCAAGACACACACGCTTGCATGTGGTTGCTGTTGAAAATCTATAGGGAAAATTAAGTCATGGGTCCCTAGCATTTGCCTTTAGGATTGAGAATCCTAAAGTGATGACATCCTGATGACAATAGTAAATTTACAGGAGTCAATGTAATATGGGAAAAGATTACAGAGCTCAGAAATGTGTCACCATCTTTTAATCTGGCCTTTGGCCTATTTCGTATAGTTCTGTTTCGTATAGTCCTGTTTTCATGTGATTTACACACACGTGCACACACACATACACACTCCATCTCTCTTAGAACATCAATAACCTTTTTGATTCAGAGAGGCATCCAACCAACCATAGTGACTTTGGTTGAAGAAAAGCATCTTTGCTCCAGAGTGGTGATAAAGTATGGCAGCTCTCACCAACCAAAGGAGAGCAAAATTTCTGTGCCAAATATTTAACGGGGCATATTGTAACTAGCACAATGACCATGACTGATAATGTCTTGGTTTCTTTAGCCCAGAAAGAGAATATATTACCATGCATATCTTGTCTAAATGGTAAGAGAGGAAGAAGATAGAAGAATATTAATTAAGGCATATGCTGGGGAAAATGTTATTTTCTTCCTTACCTTTTCTTCCACTGCCATTTCCTGTTGTGTGTCTTCCTTATTTTAATACTAATTTACCTTTTGAGACAAATGGGTCTGAAACTATTTGAATGAATAGTCAGTTCAGTAAAATGAAGCAACCTCTTATACTTGACACCTGAAAATGTCCTTTCTTCCAGAAAAGATATAACTGGGTTCCATATCTGGAGGATTGAGGGGATATTTCTATTTTATTAGGAAAAGATTGGGCCATATGTTTGGGTGACTCTGAAGGCATCAAATACTTTATTCTTAGCCTTTTTATTCCGAAATAACTGTGACTGAGGGTCTCACTGCCTTTGGTTTATGACCTGAAGGTTGACAAAAATGACACCAGAGAATTTTCTTTGCTCATTAGAGCAAAGAAACACCAAAACTTGGTCCATATCAAAATCAAACTAAAGCCAGATATCTGAAGGCCTTGGTGATAAGCAACAAGTAAACACCATCCTCTCCCTACAAAGTGTTTAAATGTGTTTCTCTTGGTTGTATGTCAGATGCTCCTTAGAAGACAACTTGTTATGTCCTAATAACATTAAGAAACTAACAATGGCACTGAAGCATATTCTCTCTTCTCTATTTCCCTGCCTTATGGCAGCAGATGCAAAATTAAGTCATATTTTGGGGATTGTTTCTACTCTCTGGGAAACTAATAATGTGATCAAGGAAGTATTCAGAATGAGTCAATAATTCCATTTCAGGCCAGAATGGGCATTTATCATTCTCTTATTAGATAGAGGCATCTCAACTCCATCTCCAGGCTGGCTTTTACCATAGAAACTAACAACCATTCATTCTTTGATGACTCACTTTTAAAGCAACAGGCCTCCCTTCTCCCTTAAGCCTAGGTGTCCCCATTGAGGTGGTGGAGATATTTTCCTGAGAAGTGGCCTCTTCTTTACAACTCTCATAACCGAGGTTTCCCTCAGTTAACATTGGAGGCAGATATTTCTTCCTGTGTAAAGCCAACACTGATGACCCATTTCAAGTAATTATGTTTTACATGATACTGCTTCAGGAAAGTGCTCTGAAAGATCTGCTGAATGGGTGACAGAGTTATGATGGTGTGATTGTTTTTAATGTCAAAATGTAAGTGCTGATACCTGAAAAGAATGTGGAGCTTACCCATCCATATGGGTGCTGCCCTATCAAAGCTGTTACTTCAAGAGTTGTGTGGCCAACATGCTCCTAAGGATCTGGTATCTCTGCAGTTCCTCTTGATTTTTCTTCTTTCCATAGACAGTTGACAAAATCATTTAAATTAATTTTAGAAAAAGAAAATCTGAGCCCTGTCTAGTGTGGCTCAGTGGATTGGTACT
Source organism: Noctilio leporinus (assembly GCA_004026585.1). NCBI lineage: Eukaryota > Metazoa > Chordata > Mammalia > Chiroptera > Noctilionidae > Noctilio > Noctilio leporinus. The sequence goes on from PVIW01007605.1 coordinate 13,843, forward strand.
GGCCTACAAACCCAAAGGTTGCTGGTTCAATTCCCAGTCAGGGCACATAACAAGATTACAGACCATGTCTGTAGTTGGAGGCAGGTGAAAGGCAACCATACATTGATGCTTCTGTCCCTTTCTTCCTCCCTCCCTGCCCTTCTCTCTGAAAATAATGAATAAAATCTTTAAAAAATAAACAAAAAGAAAATCTGCCTTTCTGACCCAACATGGTAAGATCCAGGAAGACTATGTAACATCATGCCTTTAAAAGTCAACTATCAAGTGAACATCTGGGCTCTGAAGGGGAAGATTGTACTGGTCATAGTAACCACTGCTTGCGGCTCCTTGAGGGAAGAGATTCAGCCAGTAATATTGCGTTCGTTGATCAGTTCACTGACAGGACCACCATAAGGCCTCAGACCTTCTGTGGCAGGAGTCATTCCTGTGCCAGAAGAGTGTGCTATAGTCCAGTGTAGTCCAGTGGCTGAGCTGCTCTGCCCGGAATGAGAGACGCCCTCACAGAGACTGCTAAGAAGCTAGGTCTGTGGTGACACTCAAAAGGGATGATGCTCACAAAGAACCTCGTTTTAGTTCATGAGCAGAAAGCTTCATATTTCGCACCTGCTGGAGGTGGATGTCATCATCATGACCACAGTTTCAGAGGTGGTCCTTGCTAGGGAGGCTGCACTTTGCTCTGCAAGTATCATCATGGCAACAGGTTGTAATTGCTGGAAGGAGCACAAAGAAGGTTTCAGTGGACCAGGCTTTAAAGACCAAGAAAGACAATGCCAATAAAGCCAAAAATGTACTCCTTGCTACCATACCTCAAATAGGGTACATGGAGTGGTCAGAAACCCTCCATAACCTGAAGAATATAGACTAGTTTTCTATTTTACTACCAAGACATTAAAATAGCATGGCTGTTCAGAAGACAAGAAGAGTTTCTAATTCTAATCATTTGGGGACTTTCTGCGTAATGTGAAATGTGGAAAAGCATTCATGCCCTTGCCCATGAAGAAAGAACATAGGATAAGACAAGACCATGCCAATGTGAAAGATGCCTTCTGAAAGACATGGACTGCAAGTTGGTCTGAAGGATGTGGGTTATCGTTAAGCTGAAAGACATGGACTGCTTCAAAAACCTACGGGAAAGCAAATGACAGGGAAACATGTGGACAAATTCCTACACTCTAGAAACAAGATGAGAAGACACCATTCACCCTTTCCCCATTAAATTCGTAACAGTAAAGGGTGGGAGGTAACATTCAAGTTCCTATGTTGCTAAGGAATGTGAAGATGAAATGAGACTCTTAGACTTTACTAGCATCCCTATAAATTGGTATGGTCTTTCCAGAGAGTGGTTTGGTAAAATGTCTAAAAGGGCTTAAAAAATACTTACATCATTTGTGCTGGTTATTCTATTCCTCTTTTTTCTTAAGATTTTAGTTATTATTTTTAGAGAGAGGGAAGGGAAGGAGGCAGAGAGGGAGAGAGACATCAACATATGGGTGCCTTTCACCTGCCTCCAGCTAAGGACCTGGCTGGAGACCTGGCTTTGCAACCTGGTTATGTGCCCTGGCTGGGAATTGAACCAGAGACCTTTGGGTTCGCAGGCTGGTGCCTATCTACTGAGCTACCAGCCAGGGCTTTCTGCTCCTCTTATCTTAAAAATATTATCTTTAAAAATTAGAAATGCATACAAAGAATTATGTATAAAGAAGGATGCTTAATATAGTGTTTTAGTAGCGAACATTCAGAACAATCTGAATATTCAAAAATAGGAGCTAAATTATAGTTTAGCTCTAATTAGATTGTGAAGCAGCCAGCTGAAGGTCATGTTTTTATATAATATTTAATGTCCTAAAGAATTGGTTGCTATGTAATATGAAATGAAAAAAGAGGATATATAAGCAGTTTACACTACTAATTTTGTTTTAAAATTCCACCTAAATATACAAAAAGACTAGAAAGACATATAATCTTTTAGTGTATTTGGGAGGTATACTAGATAATTTTACTTTTCTTTATTTTTTGTCTTTACATATTTTTCTAATATAATCAAGTAGTAAAGTTTTTTTACTTGTATTTTTTCATTACCATTTACCCCCCCAAACCTGTAATTACCACACTATCATTCATGTCCATGGGTCCTTTTTCCTTTTTGCTCAATCCCTCCACCCCCTAACCTCCCCTTACCCCATAACCCCATAGCTGTCATCCTGCTCTCTCTCTCTGAGTCTGTCTCTATTTTGCTTGTTAGTTCAGTTTGTTCATTAAATCCCACATATGAATGAAATCATATGAAATTTGTTTTTCTCTGCTGGCTTATTTCACTTAGCATAATGACAAAAAATAGAAAAAAAAATTTTAAACCTGTCTTTCTGACTTAGCATGGTATGGCCCAGGTAGAGTATCTTTCATGTCCCAAAAGGCAGAGTCTGAGTGACTTTTACCTGTTTTTCCAAATCACACCCAATAGGAATGCATGGAGGTCTGCCTGGTTAAGAAGATGCACCAGAATGTGCTGCTGCCTCCAATTTTCCTCTGCTTTTTGTTTTCAATGATAACTCGCTGGCCTTGAGAAAGATCATGCGGAAATGTAGTCTCTTTGACATGCTCTTAAATAATTTTCAAACATTTTCCAAATTACATTTCGTGAAACACTAATCGTCTCTTTATGAAAAGATAGATTCTGTGGTCAAATACAGATTTCCCAAATTCCTCACCACCCATAGCAAGCCACAGTGCATAAGATTATGTGAAAGGTTTTGAGGAGTCTGATAGATGAAGAATCTCTCTTACTTTGGGCACTGCAGTGACAAACATCTTCCAGCTGTCAGACGATTTCTTATTCATAACACCTGTTAACATCCCACGAGTTGGCTTGGGGAAAATGCCACGCCAGCTCCACTGAGCAGTGTATTTGCATCCAAGCTGGACTTTGACAAGCGGCACACTTTTGAAAATGAACACTGCTCCCTTTGCCTCTGACCCTCACCTGCTGTCTTTAGAAAAGTGCTAATCAAAGTGTGGTCCGTGGAGGGGTGCCGGGCCTGAACTTGTTACTTGTCCACAATGAGATAAGGAGCTTGGACCAGAATGTGAACCAATGCACTGCTTCCTTCATCAAGACAGTATTGTAATCTTGCTGTGAAAAAAAGAAAATGTCAGCTGAACTAACGTTAAAAATATACTTAGGACTGTAGTTTACAGATCAGCACCAAGTCTGTGGACCATATTTTGAAAGTCAATGCTTAGAGTACTCAGATGATTCTCAACTGTGGCTAAACATCAGAATCACCCAAGGACCTTTTAAATAGTATTGATGCCTGAGATCAACACCAGACCCAAACCAACCAACTCATCAATAACTTCTCCAAACAAAAGCCCTGCAAATCTCTTGTGGCAAAGGCTCAACATGGCTTATTTTTTAAAAAAAGAAGAAGAGAAGGAAAGAAGAAAAGCTTCCCAGGTGATGCTAATGCGCTAACAGGGTAAAATATTTGCCTTAGGAAAATATTACCTTGGCATAAGGTCTGTTGTGTGATGTTAGCTGTCAATTCAGAATTCTTATGCTGATTGTGTGGGCCTCTTTAGGAGGTGTCTTGTGATTTAAGGGGCATTGCTAGACAGGTAGCACTTATATGACCTTTAGAACTTGTAGCCATGTAAGGTATCCATCTTTCTCACCACACACTCACCACACCACACCACACCACACACACATGCACACACTTCTTTTTGAAGTTCTCTTGCCTCTTTGCTTCTCTGTGCTTTTAAAAAAATAATCCAGCTTCTCCACAGGAGTGTGGTAATGTGCCACCTTGTGACCAACATCCTTTCTTGCAAGTAATTGTTGCAATACTTGTTCTGCTCTCAAAATATGATTCAGCTTGCAAGTGTGGGTGGAAGAATGTCTACAGACCATGTATGGATGGCCTTAAAGAAGATGGGGAAGGAGTATCCATGGGCCAGAAAAGCACTACTGCCTCTTTAATTGATTGCTACTGCTCTAGGGTGAGATTGCAGAAGTTGAATCAAGCTGCTCAGGACATGGATGTCTGTCCCCAAGTTATACCACACAGTCATCATTAAACTCTGTATCATATACACATCACCAGTTATCACAGCATGAAGTTATATTACAGCAGTATGGATATGAACACTGACTTTGACCTGATTAAAAGACTTTTAATTGCTGTCCATGTTTGTAAATCATCCCTAGCATTTCATATTTCTTTGATTCAGGTTTTCATGCATTATGCACTATGGCATTTGTTAGTCTACTTAAGAATATGCAGCTTGAATAATGCCCTCAGGAAAGTGTGGAATGAGAGATATAACGTCATGCAGTTTATCAACACTTATCCTTGTTGTGCTTCACAGCCAATACCCACACTCACTCCAACACATCAAAATCACATGTTCACTTCCACCCACGTGCTAGCATATTTCTACTTAGGAGCCCCAGCTATTTTAAGAAATATTCTCAGAACAGCTCCAGGTCAACCTTCCAGCATGTCCAGCTTTGGAAGCAACAAGTGTACATTGGCTGGAAGACCAGGTCTACACAGAGGAAGGGAGAGAGTTCAGAGTTCCACTGGGCTACTTCTGCTTACAGTGAGATCACGGTGCAAAGCTGCGTAGGGACATGATCACAAAAACCCTGGCAAGTAGAGGCTGTTTCCAACACTTCACACATGAGCGAGCTAAGTTTCCGAAAGGTTGAATCACTTTTCTTGACAAATGACAGGACTCAATTTGAACCCAGTTTTTCTGGCCTCCCTCCAAAGGCCATGCCTTTTCCCCTCCATGGCTTTTGCGAAAGCTCAGCTTTTCTCCCACTTGCCCTACATATGGGTTTGTTGCCGGAAAGCAATTGTAGTGCAAAAGCGACATCCTCGCTTTAAAGGAATAAAGTGTTTTCCACACTCCATTCTCAGCTCTTATATGACAAGGGATTGTCATAAGCAAAAGGATCTCAGGAGCTACCTGCTAATTCTGTGTGCCTATAGTTCAGTGGAGTGCAGCACTCAGACGAAGTAAACATATGACCCTGATCTTCAAGGACATGATTACTTTGTCCAGGACACACAAAGAAAGAGTAGAATGGTTAGTGAATGGCTAAATTCAAATTGAATTTAACAGAACTGTCCCTAGATTTTAAAAAGTATATAAACAGGTCACTTGCCTAATCACCTTTCTTTAAGCCAGAGGATGTCCTTCACCTATAATAGTAGAAATAAGGAAGTGTTATGTCTAATTATTCAAAAGCTAATTCTATTGCTTCATCTTTTCTCAGCTCAATAAAATTGCTGCCATTGATAGGAATGTTAAGGCTTGCTCTGACCACTTCCACTATTACACAGGTCTGGGTATTAGCAGTGAGATTTTTAATCATTTGTTACAACCCTACTCTCTATCTTTTTATCTTTATTGTATTTTTACATGAACTTTTAGGCCCCTTATACTCCCCTGCCCCCAGCAATCACCACACTGTTGTCCATGTCCATGAGTCCTTTCTACTTTGTGCTCAATCCCCTGATTGTGCTCAATCCACCCCCTGACCTCCCCCACCACTAGCTGTCATCTTCTCTCCATCTATGACACTGTCCCCATTTTCCTTGGAAGTTCAGTTTGTTCATTAGATTCCACATATGAGTGAAATCATATGGTGTTTTTCTTTCTCTAACTGGCTTATTCACTTATCATAATGTTCTCCAGGTTCATCCATACTATTGTGAAGGGTAACATTTTCTTCTTTTTGATGGCCGAGTAGTATTCTATTGTGTAAATGTCCCATAGTTGTTTTATCCACTCATCTATCTTGAGGTAAATAATGAAAACAGTAGTAGACAATTACCCAGAAGGTCCTAATGTATTATGTACCATATACTTTATCTAACATTGTCTTAATTATCAAAACAATCATTGGAGTTAAGTTGGCTTTTTTTTTTTTTGTTTTTTACTTTCCCTTTTATAGATGAGGAAACCCAGGCTCAGAGAAGTGAAATAACTTGTCCCAGGTCACACACCAAGGAAATGGTGCCAATATTCAAATGCAGCCTGTCTTACTCCAAATTCCACAGTCTCTCAATTACAATAGGCTGTCATAACAAGACAGGCTCTATACAGAGCTCTCATTTGTTCTCCATGTACTCTAGTGTCATCTTATTGAGAGACATCACCAGGTATTGTATATGGACAGAGGTAGAGGAACTTTGTATCTGCTGTCAGAAAAACAATAGATTAAAAAGGTAGCTTGTTTTTCAGAGAAAAGAGAAGCAGCCAGATTTACCTTTAATATGTTTATAGGGCAGATTCTCAACAAATTTTATTTGATCAAAAATGCTTTACAGCCCTGGCTGGTGGCACAGTGGATAGGGCGCTGGCCTGTGAACCCAGGGGTCATTGGTTCGATTCCCAGCTGGGGTGCATGGCCAGGTTATGGGCCAGGTCTCCAGCCAGCTCTGAGGCTGGAGGCAGGTGAGGGGAAACTATGAATTGGTGTCTCTCCCTCTCTGCCTCTCTCTCTTCCCCTCTCTCTGAAAATAATAAAGAAAATCTTTTTTAAAAATGCTTTATGATCTAGAATGTCAGAATTGGGATTTATTCACTATGCTGGTGTACATTTATTCAGCTTCAGGCCAGGTATTAATCACCTCAGGCCAATTGATATTCTACCTAAAAACCTGGTCTCACAATATATCTGCTGACCTAAGTCCCTGAATAACAAAACTTTCATTGAATAACAAGAACTAATTTAAGGCATGTGAAGAGAACTTCCTGTCAAACTGGGTTGGGTCATTGTCAAGATAGTGTTCCATGTGACTTTCATGAGGAGTGAGAGTGCATAAAATGGTCAATTCCCCTCTGGAAGCATGAGGAAGAAGGCCTCAGAAAGTGGTGTGATGTATTCTGTGCAGTACATTCTGTATACTGTGGTTTGGTTAGATGCTTAGCTATTAGGGGGTTTTGCATATTTTATGTGCCAGGCACTTCAGGTTTATTATTGCCAATTATTCCAACCCATGAGGTAGGTGTCATCAATCTTGAAGCACAAGATGGTAAAACTAGAATGTAGAGATGAGAAATTACTTGTTCAAAGCCTCACAGCTAATACGCTTCTTGATTGGAATTTGACACTAGGTATCTGGAAAATGACCTCTTTCACTGCACTGTGCTTCCTCAGGTCATCATATACCCTAACCCTCAACTCCACCCTTCAGGTACAAGACTGAAGAAAAGAGCTCAGCACCATCTTATCTGCTGCTGGTGAAAGATAAAGTGCTCTTACTCATTATGTCCATTGGGAGACTTTTCTTGTTCCTCCACATCCTGGTTTGAATATTGGTATAAGCTGTAGACAAGGGGTTAAAGCAGCAGGCCTGAAATGTCTCCATTATTTCTACATGAACGTCTACTGAGTGCAGGTAATTTTTCATGCAGCGCCCGCTGAAAGGGAGTAGTGCTTCAAACTCATAGTTTTCCTCATGGAACTGCTCAACCTTAACATGGCCTTAACTAGCTCTTCCATGAAAGGCCTCCCCAAGAAAAAGGAAAGAGCTCCAGCTCTGGCCAGTGTGGCTCAGTGAGCTGGGCATCATCCCTCAAGGTGAAAGATGGCTGGTTTGATTCCCAGTCAGGGCACATACCTGGGTTTCGGGCCAGGTCCCCAGTTGGGGGCATGTGAGAGGCAACCAATCAATGTTTCCCTCCTCTTTCTCCCTACTTTCCCCCTCTCTAAATAAGTAAATAAATACCATTTTAAAGAGGAAAGAGTTATAGACTACTATCTTTCTGAGGTGGGGTTCTCATGGATAGAAAAAAAAACCTGTTTTGAAGTCATCCAGCTTTGGTGCTTCCCAAATCGAGTTCACAGGCTCCATTCTTGCTCTGGATTTTGTGCCCACCTTGGAGTAGCATGATCTTAGTAGCACTAAGGTGAACCCCCTTTTAGGAGAGTCTCCCTGAAGTTCATGGAAATTATGGGACACACATGTCCATATCAGGGTTATTTGCTCCTTCATTCCTCTCTCTTGGGATGAGCACAGGTCACTTGTCCTGGGTTATGTGCAGACCCTTAACTGAAGACCCTCATGGGGGCAGGAGCTGTCTCAATACAACTCTCCCAGAGACCTGCCATTGCCCCATGGGGCACTATTTGTTGACTTTGCCCCTTCCCAAACCACAAAACAGTAGGACAAGTGAAATGTGGTCTCTGATCAGCATTCAAAAGAAAGTGTGAACATAAACATGGAAACACACACACAAACATATTCATACCACTAGTTGAAATAGTTTGCTGAGGAAAAACACAAGCAGAGAAGTGGAGTTCACCCTGTCCCCCAGCAATGTCCAGCCTGATCACAGCCCTCTCTAGGATAACATGGGCTCAAGCAGGCCGTGCATACAGTGAGGATATTTGTCTAGCAGGTTGCCTTAGCCTGTGAACAAAATCAATTGCTTTTCATGCAACAAAGGACATTTCAAAAAGTGGGGCTTAGAGCTGCTGCCAACCATTAATTTTTCTTTTTGTTCCTTCTCCAGCCATCTTCCCTCTGTAATCACTTGATTTTTTTTTCCTCTGAGGAGGTAGCATTTTGGATCCATGTTATAAAAATTCACAGACTGATTCAGTAAATTCCTAATTGGCATGCATGGTTAGCTGTTCACTTACTGGATAATTAGTTCAATATATCCAGAGTATTTACTGTGGGAGGGAAAAAATCAGAATAGTTCAAGAGGCTTTTATTCTAGTGCAGCTTTTTCTTTGGGAGCAGTCACTGGTGTCTTAAAAGAGATATATCTCCCTTCTCAATGAGAACTATATTTAAATATATGTTCCTTTCAATTCCCAGCCAGGGCATATAAGCAGGTTGCAAGCCAGCTCTTCAACCAGGTCCATAGCTGGAGGCAGGTGAAAGGCAACCATACTTTGATGTTTCATTCCCTCTCTCTCTCTTTCCTTTCCCCTCTATCTGAAAATAATGAATAAAATCTTTGAAAATAGATAAATAAATATTCTTTATTTCATCTCTACTGAATAGAGTTTTATTAAATAGATACCAGAGACAAAACACAGTCTGTCAACAATAAATACTAAATACATATATATCATTACAATTAACTAAACACATTTTGATATTCTGAGTTTGACCAGCCATTTGCCCTAATTCCAGGGAGTAATCGACTGACAGTGCTTCCAGACAACATTAACAGAATTAATGTATTTGTCAATACGTACTCATTGTCTCATGTAAGGCAGACATTATTCTGGCTATTAAGTTCAGCAGCATCTTTTTCCTGAGGGGAAAAAACTGGCAGGAAAAGCAGACTTTGAACTAGTCTATCAGTTAGCTCTAGTTGTATTTTAAGTCATCCTAAAACAAACTGGTTTAAAACAGGAACAAGCCCTGGCTGGTGTGGCTCAGTGGGTTGGTTGTAATCCTGCAAACCAAAAGGTCATGAGTTCAATTCCCAGTCAGGGCACATGCCTGGGTTGTGGTTCTATCCCTGGTTGGGATGTGTACCGCATGCAACTGATCAATGTTTCTCTTTCACATCACATCAAAGTTTCTCTCCCTCTCTTTCTCCCTCCCTTCCCCTTTCTCTAGAATCAATAAAAAAAGTTTTTTTTTTAACAGAAACAAATTTATCCTTTCTCATAGTCTATAAGTTGGATAGGTCTGCTATAGGTCATCTGTGATTAGCAGACATTTGGTTCTGTCTAAAATGTCCATGGAGATATTTGGTCCTATCCAAAATATCCACAGGGACATTTGATCCATGCCAAAAGGTCCTTGATATCTGGTCAGGTTCCAAAACATCCACAGAGGCATTTGTTCTATGCTGAAAGGTTCTTCAAGTGTGAAAAGACGAACAGCAGAGCCATGAACAAGTTATCCAGGTCCTTGGTGGTCACGGTCAAAGACAGGCACCAATCTTAGAAAGATAAAGACAGAATCAAATCTCTACTACCAAATCTTTTCACAGATAGAACAAATACAAAGCCAATAATCAGGTCAATATATACTTGAGAGCAGTTGCTCATCAACTTCAGAGTAACTGTCAATGTTCATGATGAGGAAGAAAAGAACCAACGTGAAATCCAAGATTCCTCATGAATTGAAAGATTAGTAACATTTATAGTTTGACCAAGGTTAAATGTTTGTATTCTGCAATGGACCATGGGCCAAATATCCTGCAGTGGTAGCCAATAGGTTCTACTGGTCTAGGCTGGGCCTTGATGCTCTTGACTAAGTGCAAAAAACTCAAACATTTGTGGTCAGTTGCTCAGCCAGGGTGGTTCTGACTGGTCTGGGATGGGCTTGACTAGGCCAATTCAACTGTCTTTCACACTTTTCTAACCAAAGTCCCATGAATCCATTTTTATGTTTAGTTTATTTATTCATTTGACACTTACTGAGCAACCTTGCTGTGTGTCAGACACTATATGGCCCTGCCTTCAAATTGCTCAGGAATGAGTTCTAGGCTTGTGACAGACATTTAACACTTTTCATGAGACTAAAGGAGATCACCTAAGGAGAAATAGTGAGTAGAGAAGCAAGCCCTGAGGTGCACCAATATTTTGAGGTGATATAAGAGTGAGAGGACTGCTTCCTGGTTGGTGGCACAATGGCTAAGGTGCCGGCCTGCAGACCCAAAGGTCGCTGGTTCGATTCCCCAGCCAGGGCACATTAATGAGGTTGCAAGCCAGGTCTCCAACCAGTTCTGTAGCTGGAGGTAGGTGAAAGGCAACCATACACTAATGTCTCTCTCCCTCTCTGCCTCTCTCTAAAAATGATAAATAAAATCTTTTTAAAAAAAGGCAGTTCCATTAAAAAAAAAAAAAGAATGAGAGGACTGCTTAGAAGTGAAAGAAGAAAAACCAGGAGACTGTGGTGCTCAGGACACCAAGGGATGACTGACCCCTGGAAAGTAAGGATAGATCAGTAGAACAGAATGCAGCAAAGAGGTACTAATTCAATGCAAGCCTCTCATATACAGGGTGGGGCAAAAGTAGGTTTACAGTTGTTCTTATGGAAAACAATACAATAATTAATGAATAATAATATGAGAATGAACTCTGTGTATTGTGCATTCACAACTATAAACCTGCTTTTGCCACATGCTGTATTCCCTTTAACATTTAGACATTTTAGCCCAATTTATTTCCATTCTGTCATGTGCTACATAGCATTCCTGTCCATGACAGAATGCATATATGATGGTAGTCTCATAAAATTATATTAGGGCTGAAAAATTCCTGTGGCCCAGTGATGTGGGCATCCTAGTGCCATAGCACAACACATTCCTCATGTGTTTGTAGTGATGCTGTTATATAAACAAACCTACTACCAGTTGTATAGAAGTACAGCACGTACAATTATGTACAGTGCATACTTGATAATGATAATAAAATAATGTTACTGGTTTATGCATTTACTGCACAATACTTTTATTGTTATTTTAGAGTGTACTTCTTCTACTTATAAAAATACTTTGCGGTAAAATATTACGCCCTGTTACACTAGTAGCAGCCTCGTACATCTTGTGTTTAACACATCTCTTTATTGCATCATTTGCTCTTGTACTTGACTTGATCCTGTATTTTGTTTTGTGCACTGACATGCTGCACAGGCTTGTAGAATAGGAGCAATAGGCTGTACCATATGGCCCAGGTGTGTCATAGGCTGTACCATCTAGGTTTACATAAATTCACTCTATGTTTTACACAGTGACAAGATCGCCTAATGACACATTTCCCATAACCTATCCCTGTCATTAAGCCGTACATGACTAGATAGAAAAGATAACTCTCCACTTCCCACACCCCTGTAAATAACTGGCCTAAATCATGGAATTGGGCTTGATTAGAATAACCCTTGATAGATGGCGTGATAAGGAATTACATACTGCCTACGTTGTATTTCGTTAGCAATAGGTCTTTGTTAAAGATGTCATTGATTTTCCTTTTCTGTAATGCATGTAACGTTTAAGTCTTTGCCAGGACCAAACTGTTCTTTTGTTATTTGTCCTTTTTTAATGTAGTTAAGCTTGCTCAATATTTTTAATAGCCTAAAAATATTGGACCACTGGGAAATTAAAAGTCAATTGCCTCTTGAGTTCAGGATTTTTAAACTGACCTACTTTGGAGTTGTGTTAATATGCTGTGATCAAGGATGGCATGACGTGAGTTTCCAATAAAGTCTTCTGCCAACACAACAAACGTGCACTCTTGCTAGACTATGGAAATTAATTCCTTTCCTAGCAATGAAGGTTTCTTGCTGAAAAAGAACAAAATACAGTTTTATTGATGAAGAACTGTTGAGTTGACAATATGATACAGAGTCTATATAATGGAGCTGAGTTTTCACCTAGTACTTACAAATTTGGGTCCCATGGAAGTGTTAACTTCTCATGCAAAATAGGATGACAGTTTTTTATGTATGCATGGTGTCACCTTGTCCAAGGCAAAATGACCTCCAGAGAGGAAAAAAGCTTTGTGTTTTCAAGATGGGGATATTCAAAATTAAATTAATTAACTTTATTTTCATAATGTAAGTGGGTCCAGAGGGTTTTGGCAAAAAAAAAAAAAAAAAAATTTAAAGAAAGTCTTGTACTAGCATCAGCCCTTAATTAAGATCACATTAGGCTGCTACCCATTTCTAAGACCAGAGGTTATGGACACTAAACCCTTTTGCTCAATGCCCTTTTTACCAGGACAAGAAAATGCCATTGGAGAAAATACTGTATTCATGCATCTACCCCTGATAGCATTCAATTTGTCCTAGCCTATCCAATGCTACCTTTCCCCCTGATCGTGTCTCACTTCAATCCGTGCTGAGATAGCTTGAAATGTAGGTTGGGGTCTCAATAGTGGGACATGTTAGCTAACCGAGGAGACTGTATATTCTTAGAGTTTATGATACCATTTGATAACCTGTCAATCTCTTGTCATTTGCCCACTGCACCTGAGAAAGGGCTTTGAGGAGAAAAGACAAATATCCCTGTAGGTAAGGGGAAAAGTTAAATTTAACACGTAATGTGAACTTTGTTTCCTCTTCTGTTTAGTACTATTCCTGCTGGCAATAGAGAGTAGACACTGGAAAGGTCAGAAATGGACTTGTGTCCCTGGAGTGCTCCAAATAGTAGTATTTATCATCTCTATGCATTGTCGCCTAATTTTTTTTCTATATAGAAAATTTAAACAAATCAAGCAACACATTCTAATACTTGACAGCAAGTAACATTGGGTTAAAAATAATACCAAAATAACAATGAGAAATGAGTGAGACCTGAAACCCAGTGAACATATTTGTTAATTCTTCTTTCCTGCTATAAAAATTAGTTGACATACTATTTCTTCCTTCAATTAGTTTCAAGCCCCATGATAAACTAGAACAGGGTTTCTCAGCCCTGGCATCATTTACCTTTGGAGCCAGATAATTTTTTGTTGTCAGGGGCCATTCTGTATATTGTGGGGTGTGGAGCAGTGTCCCTAGACTCTTTGTAAGCCCCTCCCCACCCCAAGTTGTGACAACAAATACGATGTCTTTAGGCATTGCCAAACATCCCATGAGGAGAGATCACTTGGCTGTATAACTATGCAAATGGGAGATATGGTCAGAAAATTACTCTTTTCATTATTTTTTTATTTTTTAAGATTTTATTCTTTTTTTTTTTTTTCTTAGAGAAAAGGGAAGGGAGGAAGAAAGGGAGAGAAACATCGATATAAGGTTGCCTTTCACCTGCCTCCAGCTGGAGACCTGGCTGGAGACCTGGCTTGCAACCTGGTTATGTGCCCTGGCTGGGAACCTTTGTGTTCACAGGCCAGCTCCTATCCACTGAGCCACCAGCCAGGGCTTTTCTTTTTATTATTTTTTTAATGTAGAGAGTAGCTTTCATATTGAAGCAGACAATAAGCCTAAGGAAAGCTTTTTTTTTTTTTTTTAATTTAATGAAAGTTGGATAAGTCATGAGGGACCAGTTGACTAACTTATCTAGGGACATCTAATATCAGGGGAAAGAAAACCTCCCTCAACTAAAATCTAACTTAATGAATTTTTTCTAAACTTTCAGCTGAAAGTAAATAGCATGACAAGGCAATATCAAAGTTCTACTTTAAAAATCAAATCAAACTTCTGATTATTCCCTGCAATCAGATAATTTAGTCTAATGTCACAAAGCTATTTTCAGAGTATATCATTATTTCATGATTAGAATGGTGGACCCTCAACATATTGGTTAGCCTATTACAAGAAATACTAAAAATAAGGTCTACATAGTAAGATCAGCTACAGTGCATGAAAATGCAGATATATTTTCTTGAAAGATAATAGACTTTTTAAAAAATAGACTACAATAGAAAATTGCTCTATTTTAAAGAGCCACTCAAAACACTCCTGTTCAATCACAATCAATGTCATCCTTCCTTGGGCACCAATAGTTTCAACTTAATCCAAATTCTGCCTTACCCTTCCAATCCTTCCCTCACCACTCCAAAAGCTTTTTTAAATTATCTAGACTAAAACTTTTCAGTAGAAACTCAATGTAGTGATTTGTTCTAAGAAAACTGAGTCCTCTGGTTAAATTAGTCATGCCACAGTCATTTAATAAGTACCTGCTTGGTTTCTCCTTGTATCCACTAGAGGAGACCTGGAGCAGTATGACAGAGCTCCTGCCTTCTAGGAGCTTAGAGTCAAACTCAAATATGTGAGAAGTAACGTAAATCAGTTCATAGCCAGAGGCCAGGATCTCATGCAGAAAGGTCTTTACATTGCAGCTTTCTTAGAAAGCTTCTACTCAGTCCATTGGATATTTTCAGCAGGGTGAATAAAGAGCAAAGGTGAAAGTATTTCTCAGTATTTACTTTTGCATGTTTTGAAATTCAAATTTCAAAACCCTAGAACATAAAATCTAACCATCAAGTCTCAGCTAACATTGACCACAGTTAGCTAGTTGCTTCTCTTGGAATCCTTTAAACAACACTAAAGATATACCATCATTTTCCTTAACCTCTTGGTTAATTTTTCCAAAAAGTACATGAAATCAGAGTAGAGTGAAACTTACCTCTTAGCTAATTTAATGTATTTTGATTCTTTTTCAAAAGCAATTGCAGTTTACCTGGTTCTTGTTCTTTAGCTTTGCCTTTATTTCCTTACCTTAGTAAAGTGTTCCCAGTGAGTTATGTAACTTTGGACAAGGTTGGTTCCTTCCTTGGGTCTGCAAATCTTTACCTGTAAGTGAAAAAAAATGGATTGAATAGACACCAGATTTTCTTCCTGTTTTGAACCATTCTGACATGGAGAATGGTTCAAAACAGGACTCAATTTGTTGCTAGGAAATTCGACTAATAGATATTGGTAAAGCCTGGCTTCTTCCTAAGTTTCAAATAGTGCTGCCTTCAGCTGGGCAGTTGAATGTTCAAAACCTAGAGGGGTTTCCTGGTCACATGGGGAATGACTACAGGCTTCTCCTACTCAGACTCTTACTGAAACTAATGATCTATATTCTGGGCTAGCTTGATACACCAAGGCTCAGAGAGTTTAGGTGAGGCAGAACTTGAGAATCGAGTAGGTATTTGCAAATAAAAATTTGATTTGAATTTTGAACTGTAAGTGGTTTAAACCAGTCTAGTGACTACTCCACCTGGGGTAACACATCTGTCAGTGACTTGAGCTGTTGTTTAAAATGTGACTAAATTGATGCCCTGGCTGGTGTGGCTCAGTGGGTTGAGTACCCACCTGTGAACCAAAAGGTTGCTGATTCAATTCCCAGCCAGGGCACATGCCTGGGTTGTGGACCAGTTCCCCAGTTGGGGGTGTGTGAGAGGCAACCACACATTGATGTTTCTCTCCCTCTCATTCTCCCTCCCTTCCCCACTATCTAAAAATAAATATTAAAAAATAAAATTAAATGTGACTAAATTTATATTTTTACTTACAAAATTATTTATTCTAAAGGAATTAGGTATATTACACACACACAAAAGACTGCTTTGGGAAATCTCTTGTAGGCTATAAGATAGTAGGTACATAAATATGCATTCCAATCTGTCCATAAATAGAAGACATGATTTCTTGAGTATCTACATTTCTGGGCCTTTTTTAAATTAACTTGGGGTCTTTCACATTTTTTTTTTTTTACTGTGGACAACACAGCTCATCCCTGTAGGTGCCTTATTAAAATGCAACCTCAGCTTTTGCCTTCCTAGATCTGTTCTCAAAACTCCCAACCTGAGACCCTCTTGGAATCAGTCCCTCCTTGTCGATTTCCTCATCACTTTGCTAACCTGTTCATTTTAGGTCTTTTCACTGCTTGCCTAAGATTAAAGAGTTTTGTCTTCCATTAGAGGGCAGAACCTATGTCTTCTTCCTGGCACATAGTAGGTATGCAGTACAAGCTTCTCCATTGAAGGCTGCAATCCTGCTGCTTTAGAAACGAAGCAGGGTGGCATATTAAGTAAGTAGAATGCCCCATTATCTCTTAATGCACAAAAGAATACTTCTCAGAATTGGAAAATAATGTGTGTTACACATCTCCATGAAGGGCATGTTTGTCTCACTAGTAAAAGGCTTTCACAGAATGCCTTGCACAATAAGGTCTGTCTCTTGAGTGCTATTTTACCTTAATGGAAATTTTAAAATGCAGAGCAAACAATAGATTCATTACTTTATCAAGGCAATTAGCCTCCACAAAGAATTTGCTTGCAGGTTATTTTTGGTTAAAAAAACATTTCAGTTGATGATTGTATTTTTCTGTATTTTAAGTTCTGAGCTATGAGAATCCATTCATATATATATTCATTTCTCCTAGTGTCTCCTGCTGCATGCAATTAACTACAGCATGAACCGCTATACTCAATATTCCTTCACAATTTTCCTTCCCATAGCATTCATGAGAGACAGCTGTAGTGGAATGGAAAAAACACAGAACTCGCTGTGGAACAAACCTGGTTTTCAACGTTGTCTCTAACACATGCTGGGTTATTAGGACAAATGAGGGTAGAACAGAGACAATAATGGGATGGCAATTACAGGGCTGTCTTGGGGATTGATCGACTGTAGTGCCTGAAACACAGAAAGTGATCAATAAAGCTGAACTATTTTTTTATTATTGATAATGATGATGAAGATTGAGCTCTGGGTAAGTCATTTAACTTGGTCATCCTCAGCCAATCCAAACATTGTCACATGCAGTTTTCAGCCCCTGTTCCAAGTTGCTTAATGCAACCTATCTTGCACTGTGCTTATAGACTAGTTCCTGAGTGTCACATGAAGCTCCATCCCGGGAGCTTAATAAATGCTAGTTACTCTTACTGTTGTTAAAATTGTCTTTAGAGCAGCAGTTCCAAATACGTTACCCAAATGAAATGCTCCCGTAGGAAAGCTCCTGAGAGTAGAAACTGTCTGAGAACCAGCTGATTGCTGTCTCCCTGCCCTGGAGGTTTACACTGCACATTGGAATATTGTAGGCTCTGAGGAGCTCCAGTTCATTCTTATTTTTTGCTGTTACACCGTACCTGCCCCCTATGAAAGCCCACCTGTTTTTGTTGTCCGCATTTTATTTTACTTTTTTATATTTATATTAAACATTTTAAAATACATTTTAACTTATTTATTGTTGTATTACACTTGCTTCTTTTTTTTCCTCCTATTGCTCTCCCCTGCCCCACCCACCCCCATCTGTCTCCCACAGTCAATCGCCACCCTATTGCCCATGTCCATGGGTCATTTGTACTAGCTCCTCGACTAAACCTTCCCCCCCAACTTTCTCCCTCCCCTCTGCCCCTCCCCTCTGGTCACTGTCATTCTGCTCTTGCTGTCTTCATTTTAATATCAATGACCCTTATAATTCTTTCACTTTACCCACTTCAGAAGAGTCCTTTAATAGACAGGGCTATGAAGTGGCAGTCACTACGATAAGGCCACTAGGACCCTAGAACATGCCAGTGTGTTCATTAGAAGTTTCCAGGTGGTTGGTAGTCAGTGCCATTTTCTAGCTTATACACAAGTTTTTCCAGCATCAAAACATAGGAGTAGCTGATAGACCTTTCTTTTATTAAAAAAAGAAAAAAAGATTTTATGTATTTATTTTTAGAGAGAAGGGAAGGAAGAGAGGAAGAGAGGGAGAGAAACATCAATATGTGGTTGCCTCTCACATGCCCCCAACTGGGGACCTGGCCCACAACCCAGGCATAGGCCCTGACTGGGAATCGAACCAGTGACCCTTTGGTTCACAGGCTGGTACTCTATCCACTGAGCCACACCAGCCAGAGCTAGACTTTTCTTTGATATCAGCTGACTTTTAAAGTATAGCCAATGGAATAGGGAGTAATGTCGTATAGAGGATTCTCTATGCCATATATTCATCCCCATGCTATGAGTCTGTGTGTCACAAGCTTCATGATTTGTCTTTCAGTTTACTGCAAATTAATATGCCAATGGGCCAGTTTAATGCCTTAATGCCCACCTTGGAATAAAAGTTGCTTACAGTGTATAGCTACTGTGCTAGGGTCTCTTAGGTCACAAGTAAATCTCACTTTAAGTATTAATATTTGAGCATTTTAATTTACAAAAGCTGTAAATGGGAGTAATTATTAATTTTACTAATGGATTCACTGCAAGATTGCTTTGTACGGCCTTTCCAAACTAGAATACTTAAATAAGCACTGATTTATATGTAACTTTCTAAGATAAAACTATTTTATTAGGTAAAGCTGGGGATAGCAGCTTTGGGCTATGTGGTTTGATTTCTTCCCTTAGCAGCATTACTCTGTTTCTTTCTCTCTCTCTCTCTCTCTCTCTCTCTCTCTCTCTCTCATTTGTTTTGTTTCTGCATCATCTACAGAACATGAAGAGGCCTTGATGACTGGAATATTTGGGAAATATTACCAGCCAGGTCTTTCATTTTACCACTTGACAAATTTGTACTTTAGACCTGTGTTTTCCTATTTTACATTCCCTGTAAAGGCATTATGCTCCAGTTTTGTTTCAGATAGATTTTGTTTGCACATTCTGAATGACTTGTAGGAAAATGGGTTAGGAATTTAAGGGGTAAGCCAACTCTTAGACCACCTGGATATCATTAGTACATTGTAGACATATGTTGTCTAATGGTATTCATTTAGCTTGAAAAAGATAAGAGGTTTTCAGAAATAGCAAACTCATTCCTTAGAACACCTAATCCACTGAGTGAATCATCCTGGGAAATGGCACACCAAATATTTCAGAAAGGACAAATATAATGATCTTCTAGTATAAATCAGAAAGCAAGCTGATGGCGGCTGAGAGGACAGGTTGATTTTCTCAGGAGAGGCATTTTGCTCGATGCTATTTTTTTAATGATTTTTTATTCATTATTTTTAGAGAGAAGGGCAGGGAGGGATGAAGAAAGGGAGAAAAACATCAATGTATAGTTGCCTTTCACCTGCCTCCAGCTGTGGACCTGGCTGGAGACCTGGCTTGCAACCTGGTTATGTGCCCTAACTAGGAATCGACCAGCCACCCTTGGGTTAGCAGGCTGGCACCAATCCATTGAACCACACCAGCCAGGGTAGATGCTATTTTTATAAATGTCCTTACTTGACCATTAGAGCCACCATTGGGAAGGGGGGTTCACATTTTCTAGAAGCCTCACATGTGGACCCAGTGGAGCTGAACTGTTGCTTCATTCCCCAAAGAGAAAGTCCATTTAAGACATCAGAAAATTAAGCATCCTGCCTTGAGTGTAGCTGCCCTTATGGAACCAAGTATAGAATGGGGTTTGCGCCCTGGCTGGTGTGGCTCAGTAGATTGAGCACCAGCCTGCAAACCAGAGTTGAGGGTTTGATTCTCTATCAGGGCACATGCCTGGCTTTCAAGCCAGGTCTAAAAAATGGTGATAGTATGGGGTTTGGGGTACCATTGTTGGGAAAACTAAAATAGAATTCAGTTTTGTCAGACAGCCTCTGGAAAATGTCAGCTTCAGCTAAATGTAAGCCTATTCAATAGTATCAATTGCCTACATTTGTAGTATATACTATATGCCAATCACTGTGTTTTATATACATGATTTCATTTCATTCCTGTTTTGCAGATGAGAAAACTCACCTGATACACATAGCAGAACAGGGACTCAGACTGGGATAATCAGAGTCCAGAGATCAAGCTCTTACCCATAGCAATTTATTTTGAAAGGGTCTTCATGCTTATCATAGGGTCCTGAAAAGATAAAGGACAAGTTACTTTTCCTTACAAAACAAAGACAAGAGGAAGCGCTGAATTATTTTTATTCCACTACAGATTATGGAGTATCCACTCTCTATATGCCAGGCACCAGGTTGTGGCTTTATTGCATGTGTGATCTTTTGTAATCCTCTCACCACTATTGTGAGTTTAATTTTATTATTTGCCATTGAGAAAATAGAAACTTAGACTATGAATTTGAATTCTCTTGTCCAAGGTTAACTAGTTAGCACATTGTGACACTGGGGTTTGAACCCAGACCTATCTGACTCCAAAGACTGGGGTCTTTAACCACTCTGTATTTATTGCCCCAAGGAGCAACTCAGAAGGCATTGGGACCACTGCATTGATCACTCACAACCAGGATGCTGCCATGATGGCTTAGAGAAGGGAAGATGAGTGAAAGGACAGTCCCATCCAATCTTCCCATGGTCTTTTTCAATGACCCTAGACTCATCCTCTTTCAAGGAATGCATTGTTCAATTCCTTGGGCTAATGGCCCTGTCTGAATTAGAAATTGATTGGTATCTACCTGTGAGGTGGAGGAAAAGCCCAAAAGAGAACATGTTTGAGCAGGAATTTCATTCTTAAGCACAAACTGAGCAGGGTCTATAATTCCCATGCAGCAAGATGTAATGGCCTGCTCACAGAAGCAGAAAGACAACATTCCTTTTCCTTAGGTGCTGTGAAGGTATGGGATAAGTGAAGGGAGGGATTTGAGTTAGAGGCTTTTTAACATACAAAGTCCTAACCACTCCTGATTCATTCTCTTTAAAGGCCAAATGTTATATTATAGGCTCTTTGAATATGCTGAGACAGAATATTGGCAGAATTTCATGAAACTTGGCCTGTATTTATGGCCAAGATCTTTGAAACAGATCCACTTTCAAGATGTACTTTGTAGCACTACAAATAAGACATTAGTATTATGTGTCTTTAGTTATCCCTTAACTGTGATCACCCAAAAAGTCAGTTTTTACAAAAAGTATAATGGTTGGTTTTGTTCTCATTTTTAGAACAAAAGATTATTTCTTGTCTGGGACATAATAAAGAAAGAACTTCACTTTTTTACTTCTTTTTTTTTTTCTTTTATTGTTGTTGTATTACTTCCAGCCCCTTTTTGCTCCCCTCTGTCCCCCTCCCCACCCACCCATTCCCCCCAAAGTCAATCCTACCTGTTGTCCATATCCATGGTTCCTTTATACTAGGTTCTTGTCTAAGCTGCTCCCCTTCCTTGCCTCTGCCTCCCCCCTCCCCCTAACCCCTTCCCCCTGACCACTGGAGACCTATTCACTGTATTCATATATTTGGTTCTGTTTTGCTTGTTGTTAGTTTTGTTCATTATTTTCTTGTAATGGGTGAGATCATATGGTATTTGTCCTTCACTGACTGGCTTATTTCACTAAGCATAATATTCTCCAGTTCCATCCATGTTGTTGCAAAGGGTATGAGTTCCTTCTTTCTTTCTGCTCTATTTTACTTCTTTATACTGGAAAGTGAGTCGGTAAAGTACATCTCATGTATGCATAGTCTTGCCTCTAAGTCATCAGGTCAGTCATGCATCCTATTGTCTGTCTCCTTCTTTCATCTCTCGCAGCAGATGTCCTCAACTTTCTGCCACTTGCCTCAAGTGTCCCCTTCATCTGAAGCCTACTGTATTGCTCAGGGTTCTCTAGTAGAGGAACAGAACCAATAGGATATACAAGGTCTGTCCCAAAAGTATCAGCCCAGTTAACTGTTTTAATTATATTGACATTGACTCGATACTTCCAGGGATAAACTTCATATATTGAGTTACAGGAAATGGCTCATAATATAACCAGGAAGTCCTACAATCTGCCATCTGCAAACTGGATAAGCAGAGAAGCTGATGGTGTAATTCAATCCAAGTCAGAAGGCCTAAGAAAAAGGGCAGTTGAGAACCAGGAGCACCAATCGAAGAGGATAGAAGATAGGGGTCCAGACCACACAGAAAGCAACTTCATTCTACCCCCCTGACTTTCTGTTCTATTTAGATTGGATGATGCCAACCGACATTATTGAGGGTCATATTATTACTCAGCTTATCAATTGCAATACTAATCTCGTCTGGAAATACCCTCACAGACACACCCAGAAATAATGTTTTACCAGGAATTTGGAAATTCCCTTAGCCCAAACAAGTTAACATGAAATCAACTATCACACCTACTGAGCCAGTGAACTGCAAATGTCACAGAACAATGTCCAGGTGAACTTTCTCAGTTTCCCTCTTCTGCACCTTCAAACTTACCAGCATTTGCAATTACCCTCCATTCCACCACCCCCACCACCACCCCCATCTCACAGGACAATGTCTCCTTTCCTGCTCATAATTAGTCCTTCTCCCTGCATGTGCTGTGATAGACCTTCTTCCTGCCACTTTGTCAACCTTAATCTCTATCAATTCTCTCTCCCTTAATGTCTAGCTTTTTCCTTCACATTTGCTGTTCTGGCATTTGGAATATAAATATGTTCAGGTAAATAGCTCTGGAGACTGCACGCCTTTCAGTGCTAATGGGCAGGAACAGAGAATACAGGACAATGAGTTTAAGCTTCATTCCTATGCTTCAACTATACCCTATTTTAAAATAACCCATTGGTGAAGTGTTCTGATTGCTTAAATAGGTATAATCATATGGACATGATAGGGTTATGTTGAGGGCTAAGGGAAACAATACATATCACTAAACAGTGTGTATCACCAAACATAGAACCTAGAACCTAGTACATGCTTGAAAACAATGATAGTTGTGCTTATGGTGTTATTGATAATACTTCTAGTAGTGGTAGGAACAATTATATGGGGAAATTGAACTGAAATATCTTCAACTTATCCTGTACTTCTCCAAGTACAAGTTTGGATCCCACAATCCTTTGTCAAATCTCTTGTCATAGTGTTTAATACCTTACAACTGTATCTAAAATTTCTCCCATTTTTATTTCCTCTTAAAGCCACCCTGTTCCAGGCATATCAAACCACTTGCCATTCCCCAATCATGCTGTGGAATTCCATGCTGTTCCCTCTGCTTTTCCTGCCTTTCCCCCTTCTCCACAAGCTCTAGAATGATGCACCTGGATTAGTGATGTACTCATCCCAACCTTACTCTGGTTAGAGTTGGTGATTCTATAGCCTTCATACATATTGGCCCACATTGATGTTCTTCGACTTGCTTTTCCATCTACTACACTTGGAGCTCCTAAAGGAATAAGGTGAGATAAGCTGGTGTCTCCAATGCTTGGGAACTCAGTAAAAGCCTAATGATTATGGTAATGATCAACTGCTATGGCCTCATGACACTGCCCGCTTTAAACACATTTTCTATCATATTATTGGAGATGCTTTTTTTCTTTTTACTTTTAAAGCAATTAAATAACAATGGTCCTTTCTTTCACATTCTTAAAGATGGGAATAAGTACAATATTTAGTTCCCTCCCTTATGTTCCAATTGATGCTAAGAAATCGAACCTTTTAGCTTCTTGATTATAAGCAGGAAATAGCCTCTTAGAAATAATTGGCTCCAATAAGCAGAATCCCTTCTCGGCCATTCTTCTCTCAGCTCTCTGTGAGGGTGTGAACGATTTTAGTGATTTCACATCACTTTGAAAGACAACTATCCCATCTTCCCTGTTCACTGTGTATGAGGCCACTTAGCAAACTTGGAGGCAGTAATTATCATCAATTTACTCTTTTATCCATGATGCAAAGCATGGCTTGAGCATTTAGCCAAGAGTTGCAGGCAAGAGAATTCGACTGACTCAGCTGCAACCACATTGACAAGGTCCGGGGTGTGAGGTTGATTGGCAGGAAATAGGTTGGGGAAGGATGAAGTATGCAAGGCTTCCATGGCCAAGGGACTAGATTGGTACCTACTTTTAAGGTTGACAACCTTGTGTCATCTACTAGTTTGTTCATATCTAAGTCATTGACTACAAATATCCTAAAGACCTTACTTTCCTCTTCTGGCAGGGAAATCAGACCCTTTCTTCCAAAAGTGGATTTCCTGCTTAGTCCTTCACTTGTTGGCAACTTCAGGTAGAAATGATCTGAAATGTCAATTTATCCAAATATACGTATATTTTTAAATTTTTGCTTCCGTCATTTCAGTAGTGCTCCTACCTCTATCTTGAGCATTGTGGTTAAGACCTCCAGCTTAGCCATTCACCAGATAACAGACCTTAGGCATGGTATTTAACTTCTCTGAGCCTTAGTTTCTATATATGTAATATGATCAACCATAATAGGACCTACCATTTGGGATCATTGTGAATATTCAGTGGAGAATACAGAAGGAATGTTGATTTTTATTGTTATGAATTGATTTTACTTTTTCCTCCCACCCTCACCCCTTGCTGTGGGACCCTGCAGAACAAGCACAGTCGTCTTCATATATGTGAAAACATTTATTTATCAATGTCCTCAAGTCTCAGTGAAGAAGCTTCACCTGTGAACATTACCTCAAGTTGATCACTTTTCTTTGAATAATTCATATGCCAGGATTCATTCAGGCGTAAGTAGGGTTAAAGGTATTGTACATTGTTATCAGTTATCTGAAAATTTCTCACGCGTAAGTAAGCATAATCAGTGAGCAATCTGACAAACTAAGGCCTGGCTAAAGCAGTCATCTGAACATTTCAAGAAAGTGCCTTTAATTTTCAGAGCCTACTTTTATTTTATGTTGTAGAACAAATTGATCTTAGAGGAAATATAGTTGCTATTAGAAGTCTAAAATATCAATTTTTAAAAATTCTTTTTTGGTTTTGGCATACCCAATCTCTGAATTATTTATCTTCTTTTTTCACATTCTCACTTTCTTTTTAAAATAACTTAATGAAGAATTTTTAGAAAAAGAAGAAGAAGGGAGGGAGAAGGAGAGAGGGAGAGAAAAACATCAATTTGTTGTTCTACATATCAGGATGATGCTCTAACCAACTGAGCTACCTGGTCAGGGCCACATTCCCACTTTCTTAAGCCAACTATAGCACTTACTTTTAAAACAAGGTGTCTATACATTATTGATATTTTATACCTGATAACTTTGTTGTAGGGGTTTGTCCTTTGCATTATAGAATGTATAACAACATCCCTGGTCTTTTATCTTTGACATACAAGTAGCACACCAGCCCTCCTCTCAAATTATAACAAACAAAAATGTCTCTAGAATGCCAATGTGCTCAGAGAGGTAGCAAACAACTCCCAGTTGAGAGTCATGGATGTACAGCACTTTCTCCATTTCGAAGCCTCAATGCCAGAACATGGGAAGAATTCTCTATTTTGGAAAGCAAAATAAGAGAAAAGGATGGCCAAGGCAGATTTATCTTTCAGGAATGATGTGGGTCAATCCAACTCAGTTTCCAGAAATTTTTGTAGTAGTTATCTGGTGTAAGGAATTATGTGTTTTACTTTTGTTACTATTAATGGATTTTCTCATTATCTGGTCAGAGGTTATCCCTATGTTTTGTTTCTACTGTAGATTCATAGATTATACATCTGGGCTGAATAATATACTTTGAAAGCAGATGTAGCTCATTTGTCCCTCTAGATTCATTCTATACATTTTGGGGGACCTGCTCTCTCTATAGGGGGTAGGCTGAGTCAGTTACCTAGAGTCCTTTGCCCTCCTGCTTCAAGTTGGTTCACGTTAAAGTAGGGGAACACAGGCAAGACTTTGAAGGAAAGTGGGAGAGAAAGGTTGGGATTCTTCCATCTCTGGCCACAGTTTCTTTCAAGTGGCCCTTCTTCCAAGGCTGTAACCTTCTCTGGCTTCCAATAATAACTGTCTCCACTTGCCCTTTCAGATTTAAGTGGTATAGCAAATTTCTACTCCTCCTCATCCCTGGGAGCGTCACCATTCCCCAATGGTTCCCTGAATGCTGCCCATATTTCTGTAAATGATCCCTTTGTTAGGCACTGTTCAGTTACTCCCTTGAATGTGCAGTCTGTTTCCTTCCTGGAAGCTGCCCATATGAGATGATCCATTTTTTGGTAAACCCAGGTAGTTTTTGATAACTTCTTTCCCTCGGGGCATTGTCTGCCCCTGATATGTCTTGTAAATTTCCCATCCCTTTATCTTTAACCCTGGTCAACGAAAGTTGTTGGCAAATCTTAGCATTACTATGTGTAACAAAGTAAAGGCAAGGAATGGCTTTGACTCCTTTACTAAGAAGAAGAATATGGTGCTTACATTGTCCTTATTTCTGCAGGAAGAGATAAAGGAGGCTTTGTCTTTGCTTTAGGATTGTTCTACCCAAGCACAGAAATCCTGGATATAGCAACTATCATATTTTTTACTTGATCTGACCTTGGGATTCAGTGTACATTAACAATTATATCATCTTTATCATCAATAATAGCCAATAGATATTGTGTGCCTCTCATATATGGTGACCTGAACTCAGTGCTTGGATACAGTGGTACAGAGTATATGAGCCTTGATCTTTTTTCTCAGATTGAAGAAATTGGGCTGGGTACATAAACTGTGAGAAGATAATTTGATTATTTTTCTTTTTGAAAGCATTGAAATAATCTTTCTTTTATACTCTTCCTCTTATCATTCAGTCTGATCACCGCCAATCCCCCCAGTGTGTTCCATGTAGTCACCAAATCCTAGAAATTCCCCCTCTTAAAGCAACTCTGTCCAATAGCAACATAATGTGAGCCACATGTTTAACTTTATATTGTCTTGGATCCACATTAAGAAGAAACAGGCAAACTTAATTTTAATAATATATTTTATTTAATCCAATAGATCGAAAATATTGTCATTTCAACATTTGATCAATAGTTTAAAATTTAGTGAAATAATGTACTTGTTAAGTACTAAGTCATATATATATATATATATATATATATATATATATAATACTTATAGCATATTTCAATGTACATAGCAAATATTCATTGGATATTTAGTCAAATTTTTAAGTAAGCTATGCATTCAGTTCCTTGGTTACACCACCACATGTCAAGTACTAGTGGACACTGTATTGGACCAGGCAGGTGTGGTTTACCTCCATAATGCATCTCTTCTCACCTTCCTAATAGAGCCTTAGGTGAGAAAGCTTTGCCATTGGCTCTTTGAACTGGTACCATTCTTCTATCCAGTCTCTTTATCTTTCATCTCTTCCTCACCCAAGGTCTTCATCCTCATTGATTCCTAAAGGATTTTGGCATAACCCATATCTGATCACATCATTCCACTGCTTGAGGATTCTTCAGTGCCCACTGTTAACTGCAGGATAAAGCCCAAATTTCCTTAATATGGCCTACTAGGCACTGACCTGCTCCCTGTCAACTTCTCTGACCTCTTTGGCCTGTCCTCTGTTTCAAACACATGGGGCTAGTCCCCATTCTCAAAAAGCATTATGCACAAATGACTCTCCACCAATTCATGTGCATTATGTTAGCCCAAATCCTACCCTTTTCAAGGCCCAAATTAAATGTCATTTCCTATGAGAAGCCTTCCAGTAGCCCTGCTGCCAGGCAACATTGGTGTCCCCATTTATCTCTTTTCCCATTTTCCTATCTTCAGATGTGAGTTGATCTGGCTCATGAACTCATCTGGAATCTCAGAGCAGGAGTCAGCAGACTACAGAGCCCGGGCCAATTGTGTGTCTTACTAAATAAAGTCTTACTGGAACATAGCCATGCTCATTCATCTGCATATTGTCTATTGCTCTGTTTATACTCCGGTGACAAAGATGAATAGTTACAACAGAGACTGAATGACCCACAAAGGCTAAAATATTTATTATCTGGCCTTTTACAGGAAACATTGACCTACCTCTGTCCTAGGAGATGGAGGTTGTATTTTATCTGCAGTGCCTAGCACAGTACCAGGCACATGGCAAGTTGTCTGTAAATGTTTGTGGACTTGAAGAACAGATGAAATTGGATTGATGAGTTCAATGAAAGTTGATGTTTTTTATGTCATTAATAAGATTTGTGAGGACAGACAATCGTTTTTGCTCCTCTTTAGAATTCTTTATCATATCTTATTGCCACTTGACAACTGTTTTCTTGAATAAGACAGTTTTCTTTTACCACCTTCACTTTCTAATACTATGTACCACCTGTAAATTGTAGTTTATTTGATTTTATTTGTTTCCCAAAGACACAAAAATTTTTAAAGGTTTTATTTATTGTTAGAAGGAGTGAAAGAGAAGGAGAAAAAAAGGAAGAGAAACAACAATGTGTGCTTGCCTCTTGCAGACACCAACTGAGGACCTATCCCACAACCCAGGCATGTGCCCTGACTGGGAATTGAACAAATGACCTTCTGGTTCACAGGCCAGTGCTCAATCCACTGAGCCACACCAGCCAGGGCCAAAGATATAAAGATACAAATTCATTAAATCCTGAGAACCCAAGTGCCTCCAACACACAGAAGTGGCAGGAGCTGTGAAATTAAGTCTTGGCTTGATCTTTGGCCTAAATTGTTACTTTGGATAAGACCCTTGACCTAACTATAGTGTTATTTTCTGATTCTTTAATGTAAATTCCAATATCGCACCTTAAAGTTATTGCTTGAAGTGTGTGTGAATACAATATGCAGTTTTACAATGAGTATTAACATCATGTAGATTTTCCTAAAATAAAAGCAACAATATTTCCTTCAGAGAATGGAAGAAAAAGGCAGTATAGGCACCATTTTTTTCAGCTGTTATTATTTATGTTTACTGTTGATTGTTAAAAGTATCATGGTAGGTAAAACTATTTCAAAGAAAATGAAGGAACACACAAATTCTTTCAACCCATTATATCTGGTTGATATAATGTCTGAAAGACAAGAAATAAATATAATGACCACATAAGTTGAATTACAACAGGAAATACAATAAAGAAATTTAGTGGCCAAATTAGTACAACTGCAATTATAAAAGCATAATTGGTCCTGGATTGTTATTTCCCATCAGACATTTTTATTTGATTATTAACTTATTTTAGACTCTAGTCTTTAACCTATAGGTACCAGTTTTAAATATTGTTTAGAGTTTGCTCCTGTTTAGTAGAAGATTTCTGTTTGGGCTAAGAAATTTTTGGCCATCAATAATCCCATCATGATTGAGTACTAACAGCAAAAGACCACTTGACCATCACTTCTAATGTATTTTAAAACTAGAATTCTGTTCATTACATTATTCTGGATGTGAAAGGGAAAGAAGTACACATTGGTGGTTACTGAATAGACAGGAGGATGTTAATAAGAACAAAGAAAATAGAGAAGCCAAAAAACTTATAGGCACGAGTCATGGACATGAACTAAGTGGAGCATTGCTGGAGGGAATGGGGTACTGGTTGGAGGGGGGCAAAGGGGGGAAAATTGGGACAACTGTAATAGCAAAATTAATTAAATATATTAAAAATAAAAATAAAACTAGAATTCTGAAAGACAACATTGGAGATGGTATTTACTCTTGAGCCATACCTTTATGAATGGAGAACTTGAAGGATGAGAGGCTAGAGATCATGCACAGAGGTCTAGGAGCTTTATGGCATGAGGTAAAAGGTAGAGGGACTGCCATTGTGAACTTCCAATTCTTAGAAGGACTTTCTTTTTGACAATGGCTAGTGTAATTCATTATCCACACCCAGTCTTACAGGTTAGGTTTCTAACTTTTTTTTTTCCTCAGAATTTTTAGGTTAGATGATTCAACTTATCACCTCTTATCTTCATGATAACCCTGTGAGGCGGGTACTATTATCTTCATTTTACAGGCAAGGATACTGAACCTCAAAATGACTAAATGTCCTGTACCCAGGCCATGTAACAAGTAAGTGGTAGATCTGGGATTTGAACCCAAGCCTCAGGAGCCCATGGCCTTAAACACTATAGGAGCTGTATGATTTTCTGAGATGAGAGAAATTAGGCTTTGGAGAGTCTGGGGAGAACACATACTACACTTTGAAATATTCTGCCTTTTTCATTTGAAGAATTAAATCCTAGAGCTAGAAGAGAACAGAGAAATCCCCTAATTTAACCCAAAGAAGTTGAGCAACTTGCTCACATTACTTTACCTGAGTGGTAAATACAATACTCTGGTTTCCTGACTCCTAGTCTAGTACTCTTTATAGTACATCCCAATTTCCATTTCTGGTTGGATGTAAACAAGTGTACATTTGTTTTATTTTAAGATTCACTTTAATAAAATTATTTTTGCTGAAAGAAGGGAATAGAAAATGTAACTATACTCCAGGAGTGAACCAAAGTTGATTTGCTTATGCCAAATCTGCAGGGAGCCCAGGCAGAGAGACCAGCGTGTACCTACTGAGTATTGCAGTTTGGCTGCTGACAGGCTGGGCTTCTGTGATCACCTGTCCTTCTCTTTCTGCGCCTTCATTATTTGTTCTTCTTCTTTTTCTTCTTACTATTATTATTATTATACATTTGTCCTATTTTTCCCCCATTGTTCTCCCCTGCCCCACCCACCCCCATTCCCTCTCCCACAGTCAATTCCCACATGTTGTCCATGTCCCTGGGTCATTTATACTGGTTCCTTGACTAAACTCTTCCCCTTCTTTCCCCTCTTCTCCACCTCTCCCCTCCCCTCTGGTCACTATCAGCCTGTTTCTTCTTTTCCTGCCTCTGGTTCTATTTTGCTTATTTGTTTTGTTCATTAGTTTCCTGTATTAGGTGAGATTATATGGTATTTGTCTTTCACTGCCTGGCTTATTGACTAATCATAATACTCCCCAGTTCCATCCATGCTTTAGCAAAAGGTAGGCGTTAGCTGTAAAATGAGAAACCTGAACTAGGTGAAATCTATAGTCCTTTCTGACCAGTAGTTTATGATTTTGGCAGTGTGATGAGGAGGTACCAGGACCAATGAGAAGAGAGAGATTTTGGTTCAATATAACAAATTCTTTCAAATGGGCATAGCCTTGCTAAAATGAATTGTGATACCTCAAGAGCTGGGGAATTTCTATATTTAAGTAGAAAGGGATAGCAACTTAGTGGGAATATTGCAGAAGTTATTCAGATATTAATAATTGGATTACAGTTATGACTAAGATTATTTCTATACTTAACACTGCACAGAGTAAGATATGTTGAAATTTCCAGGCAATCACCATAGAGTCTGACCCTGTGGTTAAAGATGTACTCATTCAACAACTGGTTATTTGAGTATCTTTATGGCAACTAACATTTAAGACATGGCCTTTGTCCTGAATGTTGTAGATAAGGGGTTAACAAGTGATAGCCCTGAGGCCAAATCTCACCCAGAATCTCTGTTTCTAAATAAAATGTTGGGAATTCAGCCACACCCATGGTCACAGTCATGTTTTCAATGGCTACTTTTGTATCACTACAGCAGAACTGAGTAGTTGCAACAGAGACCCTATGGCTCTCAAAGTCTAAAATATATACTGTTTGATGAGAAATAGGAACCTTTTATAGCATTTAGCGTGCCATTTTAGGCAGAAAAACAATGTGAGAGATCCATAAGTGGCCATTGCATTTTAAAAGGAATTAAGAACCTCTGATCTTCATGTTACTGTTTGAATTTCAAATGAAGCGTGGTCTGACTGTTTATCTGGCCCATGCTGATGACTTTGAAAACTTGAGGAAATGAAGGCTTGAGGCCTGGCCCCCTTCCCACACAGAAGCCTAAAGAACGCATTGTCTGCAGCCGAGCTTTTACCACCCTGGAGTGTACCTAAGTCCAGAGAACAGGACTCAAGGGTACTCAATAACTAATTTGAGAGAGACACAGAAGAATAAGCAGAACCACCTTCATCCCTTTTCCCCTCATATCATGCAGGATGTCCTGGGGTACTCTCCACACAGTAGGAATTCTCCAGCTAAATGTGTTGACTGATTGACCAACTTCTTCTAGAATCTATTGCCGATGTGGAGAGCACGACAACAGTGTGATGAATGATTTGCTGAATATTCTGTTCGCTTATACATTAAATCCTCAATTCTCGAATTATTTTTTAAATGCAATGTGAGATGGATACCACGATAATGGGAGTCCTGAAACTTCTTCTGATAAACTCATGAAAGTATTCTTAAAGGAAAGAACATGAAGTTTTTCTTTTCGTTTTGACATGATTTCGGACTTCCAGTAAAGTCACAAGAACAGTACGTTATAGTACACACTGTTTCCTGTAGTTTTATAATTAAAATGCTGCAATCAATAACATGCTTATATTTTTTCATATTGTTGAAGATGCATGTTCAGGGTAGGATTGCCGAGTCAAAAGGTAAGTACATATATAATTTGGTTAATATTGCCAAAGGCCCTTCAGAAGGGTTGTTTGTACCAGTTTGTATTTCCAGTGACATATTAAGAGTGCCCCTTTCTCCAAAGCCTTGCCTGCACAGGGTTGCACTTTAAGTCTTACAGGTGAGATATGGATTCTTAGTGTAGTTTTAACTTGCATATTCTTTATTATGAGTGAGGGTGCTTCTTCCCATAAGCTTCAAGGTCATTGTGATCTTTTTTTTTTTTTTTAATATTTTATTTCATTAGTTTTAGAAAGAGGGGAAGGGAGAGAGGCAGAGAGGGAGAGAGACATCAATATGTAGTTGCCTTTCACCTGCCTCCAGCCACAGACCTGACTGGAGACCTGGTTTGCGACCTGGTTATGTGCCCTGGCTGGGGAATCGAACCTGTGACCTTTGGGTTCGCAAGCCGGCGCCTTATCCATTGTGCTACCAGCCAGGGCGCATTGTGATCTTTTATTGTGAGTTAGCTTCATATATTTTTGGCCATTTTTCTATCTGGGATTTATTGTTTCCTTCAAATTTCTATATTAGAGAAAGCCATTTATCTGCCATATATGTTGTGGATATTTGTCCTGATTTGTCAGTTATCTTTTTGTTTATGGCATTTATTGGCATGCGTTATTGTTTAATTATTGTTATGTGTTAAGATTAACAATCAATTGTTTTATTGTATCTGGATTTAGAGTTCTAGTTAGAAGACCTCTTACTACACCTGGGTTAAAGAGGAACTCACCCATATCTTATCCTAGCACTTGTACAGTGGTGTCACTTTATATTTAGATCCTTGATCCATTTGGAACTTTTTCTTGTGTATAATGTGAGCTGCAGATCTAATTTATCTTGACTAAATGGCTAACTTTTGTCCTTCCACTGTTTATCAAAAATGCCTATCTTTGCTCTAGTTATTCAAGATATCCATCTTCATTGTATACTGAAGTTCCATATTTACTTGGGTCTATTTTTTAACTTCCTGTCCTTTTTCATTGGTCTCATTGATGTGCTAGTACCACACCTCTTTAATTAAAGAGGCCTTATAGTTTGTTTAATTTTCTAATAAGGCTAGCATCTTTTCACACTTTTTTATTTTTGTGTTTCCACGGCTGTCATTTATTTTTCCACATGAGGCAAGTTTTGTTGACATTTTATTGGGCTTTTATAAATCTATAAGTTAAATTTATAAATGAAGTAAACTCTTTATACTGTCGATTTAATTCTATCAACAAAGAATGTCTTTCCATTTCTTCTAGTCTACTTCCATGTCTTCTTTGAGCAGAAAAACTTAAGGAAAGTTAGATTTTTATTTGGACTATTGAAGTTTTTCAGAACATGATAAATATATTTAATACTCATCTCATTCACATATATAATAAGTAAAAAATAAAAGATTTGTTCCAAATCTGTTCCAATTATACTCCAAGGTGTCCTTCTCCAGTATTTACTCATTCATTTATCTGGTCTCATCATGGGCTTCACTGAAGGCAGAAATCAAGTTATCAAAGCCAAAGAGAATGATTGGAAGGAATAACAATCATGGCTGAAATAATCAAGGTCAGAAATATTTTAACAGTCTAGAATTATTGGCACAAACTCAACAAGTGGAGAAAATTCTACACTAAAGTTCAAAATGAGTGCTGCATAGGTAAAAGTCAAGAAGAAACTGCTTCAGCTGCAGTGCGTTTGATATCTGGAGGAGGTATCTAAATTGGCCCATACACTTAACGAGAGCCTGTGCTTTCTATTTAGCAGCTGTCAATGTAATATATTCAGGCAAGTTTCATTAAAACAATTGTGGTGACCAGATTAAAGCAAACTGTGAGCTGCTTCGTTTGGAGCCACCTGTTGGTAGCACTCTCTTCATTTGCAATTAAGCATGTAAGGGAGGCATGGACACACTAGGGGGGACCTGGAGGAGAGCGCCCAGAGGTGTGAAGGGGTCAAGGAAGCATCTGCTGTGAGGAACTGTTGAGAGAGCTGGAGACACTGGGATAAAAAGGATACGAAAACTAGGAGCTCTTATCTTTTGATGAATAGGTCTCAGGATCTTAGCAATACTAAACAAGAAGCAGCAGAAAAGTGACAAAAGGACAGCTCTTGGTTCCTCTTCTATTTCCTAGTGAAGTTTCAGTTGAGCAGAGTTTGTGTGGAAGGGAGAAGAGATGGAGAGAGGGGTTATGGAGTGGGAGGATGAGAATGAGAAAATAGACTATAGTGGTGGCAACATTATAGAGTGCTCAACTAGGAAGATGTTGACACAGTATAGGCAGAAGACAATGGTGATTTGTACTAGACTTGAGGGATAGTGGAGATGATGAAAAGTGGTTAGATCTAGAATACATTTTATAGGTGGAATAAATGAGTTGTTGATGGCTTGGATGTGGGAGATGAGGGAGAGCCAACAATGAAAGGCGGTCTTTAGATCTGGGGTTGAACAGCACAGGAGATCATGCTGCCATTTACTGAGATAGGGAATATTGAGGGGCAATCAGTATGGACTAATGGTGTGATTGGAAATCTAGAGTTTTTTTATGATCATGTCAATTTTGAAATGAAGATTTTTTCCATATGCAATTGGCTTTATGAGTGTGGAAATAAAGAGACAAGTCAATACTGAATATATTAATTGTTCCCAGTTCTTGCCTATATGATTGATATTTAGTAGCCTGAGCTAGAGCTAAGTGGTTCATTACTATGTATTATATAGTCTATCCAAAAGGCCAACTTTTTGGATAGACTTTTGGAAGACAAAAATAAAGTCATTTAAGAACAATTTAAGAAGTAAAAGTAAGCAGTTAAAGAAAGAGATGTGGTAGAAATGATAAATGCAAATGAAGGCCTGAGAAGAGATATCATTGAAGATTGCAGTCAAGAAGGCTTCCTGCAAGAGGTAGCATTTATTCTGGGAACTTGAAGGCTATGCCCAGGGAGAGAGGAAGGGTGCAAGCATTCAAAGCTCTGAAAAAATACTTTGTGACCTTAGTTCTTTATGAAAGTGTGCTTCAATATAGCTTGACCTGATGACTTTGATGTTTCCTGAGAGTGCCTGGGTTGCTGTGATCCACTCTACTTTGGGGTGGAAATGCTCCAGCTTGTGCAATAGTGTTTGCTCGTGGTTAAGGGATGTGGATAGTGGAGTGCTGCAGGGCATGTGACTTTCAGTGCATCTCAAGCATTTGTGTCCTGTGTGGACTATCTCTAGCACCTGAGCTGACCACCTCCTCCTGGGACTGCATCCTCTGCTTAGACTAGGATGCAGAGTGGTTCTCCCAGAGTAGTTCTAACTCAGTTTCTCAAGTGAAGAAGCTGCAGAAGGAAATAGAAATGTGCAGGTGGGAGGGCACATGGAGGGGAAAGCACTTCCTGCACTTGGAAGTGTTGACAGTGCACTCTGAATATAGACAGCAGGTTATGTGTTTCTGCTAAGGCAGCTGCCACCAATAGGAGCACAGGCTGTGCTATTCTAGGAAGCCACCAAACCTGATTGTAGCTCTTGCACATTTTACCTTGTGATACATTCTTCCAAGTCCATCCATGTCGTTCAGTGCCAAATTCATGTCCTCAAATCCCCACCCTGAGATAGAACCCAGCTCCCCTTCTCTAGCCTTGCTGAAGGGCATTTGCTGGAGTGGTAGTTCTCAAATGACTTTTGGGAACCCTAGGGGTTCTGAGTTGTGAAGCACTAGGAGAGACATGATGCAGTTAAAGGACAGGGATATTCAAGGAGGGGCTAAAGGCCACCTCCCTGTGAAGACCAGCTCTGCTTTTAATTATTTTGTGTTTTGAGGTTTACATATGGTTTCATTTACATGAAGTATGAGATTCAATGTCCTAAAAAGCATATATATTGGAGGGGAATGGGTGGGTGGGGAGGGGGACAGAGGGGAGCAAAAAGGGGATGGATGCAATACAACAACCATAAAATTAAAATAGAAAAAAAGAAATAAACTGATTTTTAAAAAGCATATATAATAAAGTAAAACTCCTAATTTGACTAGATTCTTTCGTTAAATTGGGAATTTTTAGAACTGCCTTTCTTACTGCTGGTCAACAAAAACCAAGAAAAACATGAGTTGTAAGGGAATTTAAATCTTTTAACAATAGCAACAGAATCACTAGAATAAGATGGGCATGGAGAAGTATGAGTTCTGTGCAGAAGGTATCCAGACATTTATTGAAGAAGATACATGATACAAGAAACACTGTACATAGGACAATGATGCCTCAGTCCCCTTCAAAGTAGGCATCTTAGGGCCTCATGCAGTTCTCCCAATTGCCATCAGCTGCCCCATCCTATTTTCCTGAATCTCATTGACAGTCTAAAATCTCTTCCCTTTCAAAGGTGATTTTAGTTTTGGGAAAAGTCAGAAGTTGAAGGGTACCAAATCTGGGAAGCTGAGTCACCTGGATGATTTGATATTTCACAAAAAACTCAGTACAAGACATGAAGCATGAGCGGGCGTGTTGTCATTATGAAGCTGCCAATCACCAGTTGCCCATAGCTGCAGCCTTCTGAATCACCCACATAGTTTTCTTGGAAGAATGTTCAAGCTAAATGCAAAATTATGTGCCGATTCATTGCTGTACTCAGTCATTTTGAATGTGATGGCCACACAGTACACATTCAGCATCTATGATCCCCAATAACTAGTACAGTGAAGATGTCGTTGTTCACACATGTGCATTCCACTCCACTGTCCTTGGCTGCCAGGTTTCACTGATGTCATGCAAACCATTCTCATTATATTAACAATGACTGGGGTTTTTCTGGACAGACCTTGTATGTATACAACATTTACTATGTAATTAAATAATTAAAACACTACTTTAGAAAACAGTGCTGTTATTTAAGGATCGTTTTTTAAATTAATCGTACATTCATTAACAACTATTTATTGAGAACCCACCATGTTCCATCCTGGAGCTACAAAGATAAACTAAGCTTATAGACTGTTTTCAGGGATGAAATTATTTGAATATAGTTCAGTGGGGATACAGTCTCAAATTAAATATTTATCTGTTTCAAAACTTACAATATAGCACAAAGCAAGAATGAGTTGAACTGTGTCTTGTAATACATTTACACTATGTAGAGTTGAATGGCAAAGAAGCCTTTTAAAAATAGGATGTGCACATGTAAAAATAACCAAAGTCAAATTGACAGTGCCAAAAAGAACATGAGTTATATAGGTAGAGTGATATATGGTGTCAATGATTTTCTTTTTATGAACCAAGAAGATCTTGATAATATGTGTAGTCTCAAATGTGTGTGTGTGTGTACATACATATCCCACAGACACCTGAGTAATTTTGGACTAGTTAGTGATCAAGAATTCTGGTAAAAAGCATCATTGGGCAAGTGTTATTAGCTCCAAATAACAGTTATGCATATAGGTACATACTGAAAATAGAAATCTAAGTTTCTGTGCGACACTTCCAGGTCCACCGTGGATGGCACCAGCCAGGTGCAGGTGATATATGACAGATAATGATGGTGGTAGGAGGAGCTGCATCAGTGAGATAGAAAGCTTTTCAAGAAAATATTATGCATTTGAGGAATCCAGCTATCCACAACAGGCAAATGAATGGTTCTAACAAGCCAACGAAAGGGATATGAGAAGATAAAGTAGAAACAGAGTGTTTGCCATTTAGCTTCAACTCTTTTTTTTCCTTGCTAGGGAGCTCAGGGTATTTTAAGTGAATGAGGAGGAAATTTCGAATTCTGTGGGAGCAAAGTGTGTCAGGCTTTATAAAGCACATTAAATCTAAATGTGGTAACGTATGCCTGACTTCAGAAGTTCACTTGGAGAGCTGACTCCTTTCTGGGACTCAGGCAGAAAGGATAGATAGGACTGACTGTACCAACGTGGGCACTGTTTTTCAGAGTTATGGCTTTTGTTGTCTTCATTTGCTTCTCAGCTCCCAAATTTGACTCAGTGCTGTCATCCCATCTGGCATCACTTCAGAAGACTAGCTCTGCTGCAGAGGAAGCAAATGTAGCTGCAAAGTTGTGCTTCTGTGACAACTGCACTGTTGCTAGTTTTCTGAAACACTGTGGGAAGGTAAGCATGAGAGGATGGCTTCACCAGGACTCTAGACCAAAACATCAATAACCAGTCAGGAAGGATGTGCAAACAGAGGACTTGAGTGGCCAGAAGATTCCCAACAGTGGCATCTTTAGATAACTGAGGCACTATCTTACCAGTTTCATAACTCAGCCTAAAAAGTCACATTCTGGGGCTCAAGTATCATGCCTAAAGTTGGACTCCGAAATAGGTTCTACAGGTGCTGCTCACTTGGGTCTCACTCAAATGAGTGAGCATGGAAATCCTGAAGGTTCAGTCCAAACTGCAAAGACCCCCACCCAGAGGTGAAAAACATAGGCTCTAATGAACATGAGGAAGCCTCCATCCCAGCAGTCAGGATGCTCGAATTCCAGGCCCCTGTCTCCTACCTGCCCTGCTAGCTATTTAAAGGGATTGTAGAGATTTCTACTCAAATTTTGTACCTAGTGCTTGGATGGCCTCTGAGTCACCATGCACCCCCACCCAGCAGTAGCAATTATGTAGCTAAGATAGGTGATGCCTTGACATCCAAGTAGAGGAAACTTCAAATTCTAGTGATTTGAATTGGGAAGCTAGAAATGAAGGCAGAGAGGATACTTTAAGGTATATATACTATAGCAAGAAAGAAATGGTGGGCCTGAACCAAGGCGGTTGCCTTTTAAAGTTGGATGAATGTAGGACTGATTGGGCAAAATGGTCGGGGAGAACTTGGCGTTGCCTCAGATGTGCCCCAGAGAGAGGGAAGAAAACAAAGGATGAGCCTGGGCTTTGAAGCCTTCATCCCATGACAACTGGAGATGCCCTTAACAAAACAAAATCAGAAGGGAGACTTGGTTTAAGATGTTGAGTTTTGTTTCAAATATTGTGAGTGTGAGACTCAGATGGAAAATTGCATTGCAGAGTGGATGCTTTGGAAGGAAGCCAGAATTTGAGAATTGTGTGAGTAGTACACAGGAGTTGACGAGACTGCTAAGGGAACACATGTAGAAAGATAGGACAAAGAGTCAAAGATGGATCCTTTGTGAACACCTGGTTTTAGCACAGAGGGGAAACAAGGCAGAGGAACTAGGGAACAGGGTCATGGAGCAGTGGTCAGAAAAGTAAGAAGAGCCAGGACAGCACAAGGTCATGGAAACCAAGGTAAGAGATGGGTTGGCCAATAATATTAGATACTTCAATAGGTCAAGGAGGGTGTGAGCTGAGACACAGCCATTGGATTTGGTGGCTAGAACTCTGTTCTTTCCCCTTTTTATAACACGAGTGAATCCACCACCAAGTCCTTAATAATGGTAGACCAACCCCAGTCATCAGTAACTGAAAGGCTTTGGAGAAGCAAAGCAATACAATTTTTACCTTATTAACTTACTCCTTCAACAAACCTTTATTAAACTTTACTACATGCCAGGCATCATGCAAGATGTTATCTCTCTGTTGTCAGTATGTGTTATATTAGTGGTGCCCTCTCCTGCCTTATAGCTAGGTCCAGATGTAATTATTAATAGTTCCTCATTTTATCCTTAAAAATGCCTCAATTTGGACAATAAATTATATTTATTACTTATGTTTCACTTCTCCGGAGTCATGTGGCCTAGTTCAGTCCTATAATTCTTCTTGCCTATGCAAGGGCTTTCTGAATTCAACTGGAATTGGACCCTTATATGTCCTGTATTGTCAATAAAAGGAATCATTTCCAAAAGTTGTCTTCACAACATGAATTGTATGTTTTCTAACATGAGTCTTACAACACATGTAACATCTTACAGCATAGAGTCTACGAGGATCACCTGCCAAGACCTGCTACTCATTTGTTATCTGTTAAGACATGACAGCCATTCAATGTGGATTGATTTGATGATTGAGAGTAGGTCTGTCACTTACCCACAGGAATAACTCATGGTAAAACCTAGCTAGATTCATTGCCTTTATTTTAGTACTGTAGGCATCTTTGCCAGATTTCTATTGTATGAAGAATTAAGTGCAGATAGCAGAACTGGCTTAGCCAAACCAAAATATCTGCAGTATGGAAGTGAGGATCTGAAAAATTTTAGCTGGTCAATAAAGAGTTATGTAACTAATGAACAAAATAAAACCAGAGGCATAGAAACAAGGAAAAGACTGATATTGACCAGAGGGGAGGGGATGGGGAGGAGGTTAATGATGGAAAGAAGTGGAAGGTCTAGTTAAAGAACATGTATGAATGGCCCACAGACATGGACAGCAGAATGGAAATTGACTGTGGGAGCAGGGGGTAGGTTGGGTGGAGGAGGGCAAAGGGGGAAAATTGGGACAACTGTAATAGAGTTGCAATAAAAATGATTAAAAACACTTTCAGGGGGAAAAAAAGTTATGTATGTTAGCTAGAGGCACTTGGAAATCCAGGCTGTGCTTGTTTCTCAGATTTATAAATAACTTAAACCTATGTAGGAGTTAATTAACTTGGCTTCTCTCCACCTACAGTTTAGCTTTTTGAGGGGGATAACTTGACCTGTCTCCTACCCAGTGTTGGCAGTTGAGAACTCTCAACAGAATGAATAAAACCTCACCTGGATTGTCTAAGCTTGGCTTCTCGTGTATCTCTGTGGAGAAACTCTAAGATGTCAGACACGGAACAAAATGTCAAAATAACCCTTCAGTTAAGGACAAACACATGCATTGTATTATTCCTGGCTGGACGTTATTTATAATTCTTTTAAATGACTGACATTGGAAAGCAGGAGGTAACCTGTGATTTACTAACAATAATAGAGACTGTTAAAAGTACACCAAATTTTGTTCACTTCATCCTGACCTCTCCTTTCCCTGGAGAATTTTTTTGAAACAGAATTATTGTCTTTGGAACAATAGTGGGTCCATTTCCTCACCTCTGAGATTCCCCATGGTTACATAAGAAGTCACAGGAGCTTTCTCAGTTGTCAGAAGCCCAGGATTCAGCAAGAACACTGAACAGTAGAAATGAAAAGGACTACCTGTCATGCTCACAGATCTTACTTGTAACACTTCTGTAAAGATCTGACAGCTTAGACTGCAGGTAAGGCCTGTGAACTGAGCGTAACAGACGAAAATGAATTGAGTCATTTGATGTCACGATGTAAATGAAGTGTGACTTTGTAGAAAGTACTCATTCCAAATGCCATGTCCCTTGTGTCATCCAATCTTTCCAGCCATTCAAGTGGATACCATCACTGAATATCATGACAGAATCTAGTCCATTAACTGTGATGGCAGCTGGCATTGTTTTGTTGACTTCACTTAAATAAATAATCCCTACAAATCACTTATTTTATAAATGTACTAAATTTTATCTTGTTACAAAAATAATGGTTGGGAAGTCACATCACTCATCCAAGCAATTTTGCTATAAGATCTGAGACGCAATTAGTGGATAAAGTGACAACAAGCCATAAATCACCTCTTTCCCAAGGTATGAACTAAATGGGGTTTCACCACTGCCCCACTTTGAGAAGTGGGTCCCACAGGCAGAGGAGGCTGTTTCTCTCAACCATCTCCCGCTCAGGTTACAGCATTGGGTGTGAGAATAGAACCCGCTCCTGACTCTTGAACCAGCTCAAGGCAAGGATGGCAATGAAAGAGCTGTGGACTGAGGTCTCATGAGTGGACAGAACAACTGCCATGTCATGAGCTCTTATTTTGTGTGAGTGATATGACACTTAAACTTGTAATGTTGAATTTAATACTGACACCTCAGTGTCTTTATTTTGCAGATAAAAAATTGTGACACTTTCTATCCATGTCAGCTCAATGACTATATAATCCTAGGGCCAGAATGCCAACTCAAGGGTTTTAGTCTAACGTCCATGCCCATTTCTCCACATGTGGGGCCTCAGATTAAGTTAAAGGCAGGGTAAATTGTTCTAAGTGATCCCA
Organism: Noctilio leporinus; assembly: GCA_004026585.1. NCBI lineage: Eukaryota > Metazoa > Chordata > Mammalia > Chiroptera > Noctilionidae > Noctilio > Noctilio leporinus. The sequence goes on from PVIW01007605.1 coordinate 56,251, forward strand.
GCTGAAATCCTCATGTTTATAGGCTTATGCATCTGGCGTGGTATTGATTTCTAGCTAGACTCCTCACATTCATGTCTACAAAGATTTTCCTGTCACATGTATTAGCCCAGGTGTTTCTTGTTACAGACCCTTTGCTAGGCCCTGACTGCCATGCACTTACTCCCCGTGTCTAAGAACTAGAACTTTGGCCTACATTCTAAGCAGCTAGGCTTTCCTGCTTAAGGGTTTGTCATGATCAAACTACTCAACTTTGAAGGGAACTAGAACTCTCCTTTTGTACATATGCAGATGGAGGTACCTCAAACTATACCCAGGGTTGGTATCAGTTTCCTGTGGCAGCCATGACAAATGACCGCAGACTGGGTGGCTTTAAACAACTAAATTTTGTTTTCTCACTTATCTGGAGTCCAGGAATCCAAAATCATGCTGTTGGCATGGCTTCAGTCCCTACAGAGGCTCTAGAGAAAAACGTGTTCCTTGCCTCTTTGGGTGGCTCCAGGCATTCCTTAGTGTCCCTTGGATTCTCTGTGCATCATTTCAATCTCTGCCTTTGTCTTCATATCACCTCCTCTTCTGTGTCTTCCCTCCTCCTGCTCGTCTCAAATATCCCTTTCCTTTTCATTTTTTGAATTATTTACTTATTTATTTATATCCTTCATTGTTGTTGCATTGCAGTTTCCTTTTTTCCCCATTCCCCTCCCCTGCCCCACCCATCCCATCCCCTCTCCCACAGTCAATCCCCATCTCGTTGTGCATGTCCATGGGTCTTTCACATTAGCTCCTCCACTAACCCCTTCCCCTACCTTTCCCCCCTCTGGTTTCTCTTCAAATCATACACCTTTCACCTTTGTCTTTATTTTATAAGGATATTTGTAATTGGGTTTAGGGCCAACCCAGATAATTCAGGAAGATCTCATTCCAAGATCCTTAATTTTATCATATATGCGAAGACCTTTTTTCCAAATGTGGCAACATTCACGAGTTCTAGGGATGAGGATGTGGACTCATATTTGTGGGGAATCAACATTTAACCCACCACAGGAGACTCAACACTCCCCAGTGATGTTCTGAGTGACAGGAAAGTAAGTTGTCCATCACAAAATTGAATCACTAGGAATATGAAGATAAGGTTCTGGCTGCCCTTCACTGCCACTTTTTAAAATATTACCCCTTGGACTGAGTGAGACATGGGCTTGTTTCCTGGCTCTGCTACCCATTACCATGTAGTTTGGGCAAGACACTCTACACCTCAGTTTCCTCATGCACAGAGTAGGGACAATACCTCTTACCTTGCAAACATGTTAGGATTTAATAATAAAATGCACAGGAAATGTGGTTGCTGTCAATGCACATGTATTAAACTTATTGTTATTGCTGCTGTCATCATTAGCTACAACTTAGGGTGTGCCATATCTATGCCGGACATTGTACCACATGCTATGGAGCAATGCAGGTGCATCTAGATCCTCCAATAGAGACAGTTGAACTTAGAAGAGGAAAGATGATATTGTTGTGAGAAACTAGAAACACTGCTCAACTTATGCCCCTGAAAATTAATTCCTTGGGATACAGTTATCTTCACTCTTGGGTGAAATTGTGTAAACGCAAGTTTAGAAAGGAACAAAGAAGTTGGAGATGAAGTTGGTTTTAATGAGCAGCCATTTTAACTATGGCGAACATTTTGTTATCAAGACCACAGATCAAAGCTTTCCTGTCAAAATTCATAGATATTAAAAATGTCCTGGGGATAAGTTGAGCAATGGAGACAACTGACAAATGAACCCTTCTTAATTGCATTTTGTTTTTCTAGCTGAATGCTCATGGAATTTTTTTTGTTTTACTGGCAAATTCCAATTAAGGTCATTAGAGTGACAAAACCAGCCTGACTGTTCATAAATATCTTGCATTGGACAGAAATTAAAGTGTTGCTGCAGACGTCAAGCTATTACAATTGAGACCACTGAGGGAGACTTCCAGGACAATAATCGAGGAGTGCACATTAGCCTTGTTAGTTCCTTTGATTGTATTTTAATACAAAACAACCGCTCAGTCTTTCAACATCAGTTCAAATGCAGTAGCATGGGATGGTCGAGGAAAAGGACTTCCCTGAGAGAGGCAGCCAAGTAACAGTTTGACATACAAAAGGCAGACCTTGCCATCATACTCAGCACTGGGTTAAGGAAGTACAAGTTTTGTTTCCTGAATGGGCAGATCCAAATTCTGGGATCCATTCTTATGCTTATTTATTCAATAGACAGTGACTAAGTGCCTGGGAAATGCACTAGCCTTATGCCAGGTGCTGGCATTACTAAGATAAAGAAGACTCAAGATTCAGTCTTAAGAGGTCAGCTCTAAAAGTTATTGTAATACACAGTTGTGCATTTTGGGAAGGGTGTGGTCGCAGTGCTGGGAGAGAGCAGGAGAGGAAAGCGAGCCTATGCCTTGCAGAGCTAGAAGTGGGTGCTTCCCAGAGGAGAACCCACTTCAGTTGCATTTGAGAAGATGAAATAAGAATGAAGTCTGGGTATTTGAGGAAGAGATTTTACTAAAGGCAAAGGACAAAGGTATAGAGTGGGAAGACACAAAAAGCATAAGGTGGGTGAAAGTAGAGAGAAACGGTTGGTCATTTAGATCTGGGCTTATCTGAGGGGTGTTTCTGAGGTAGCTTCACCAGGAGCAGGTGAATGGATAGAATGCAGGTGGGAACAGAGCCTGCGGAGGCAGGAAAGCTCTGAGGACTCAGGCTTGGACAGTGGGAGGGCAGTTTGGGTTTGCCCCGCTCACTTTCCCGATGTGCCGCTCAATCCAGGTCTCCAGAGCCGGTGTTTCCCTGAGCTTCTGCAGCCCCATCTGGCTGATTAACGGCTAATTCAAATATCAATTCGTCGTTCCTTGTTTAATTTCTTTTAAAAACATTTTACACTGTAGATAATGAGGAAAAATCTCCTTTGAAAAGTCAAGCAAGACCTATCACTTTAAAGAAATTAATCTAAAACTGTTGCAAATTGTAAGCTAATAAGTGGGCAGATGTTGGTCATTTGATTCCAGAGTTCAAGGTTTCTCTGTCTCACAAAAGAAAGGTCAAAGCTCTAGTTAACCATAAAGGTTTTACAAGAAAACAAAAAACAGAAAAGGGAAAGGGAAATGCCTAATGTTTGTTGTTTTTTTTTTCTTCTTGCTTGTTTATTTTCCCTCCGTTTGACCTGGTACTAGTAGAATTGACGATGTGTTGTGAGTTGAAAAGTAGCAGTTGATTATGGAATCTTAGTGTTAACAGGAACAATTTCAACAACATTGTGGCTCCGAGGGGTTATGTAGCCTGTGCAGGGTTGCACAGTCTAGTTAGTGGCAAGTCAAACTGGACCACAAAACAAAAGGCCAAGATTTCATAGCCTTTTCTTTGGTAGTGAATGATGGTGGCATTTGGGCTAGGTGTTGAGAAAGACAGTAGGAGGTGAGGTTAAGACACGGGTGGAGAAATTCTAACAGTCTCTTGAAAGCAGGAAGTTCTCTGGGAAGCAGTCCCCCAGGGAAGGGTCAGATTGGCATATAGCTTGTCCCATGCCTGCTTGGGAAAGAATTGCCAAGGGATTCTAACTTCCTGCAAATAATACAGTTTCCTCCTCAGAGACAGATAGAGTAGGTGTTTCCATGTTGATTCCCTTGCCTTTTCCCTGGTGTGTGTTTGTTTTCCTGAAAGGTGAAGACTGAAATCTCTCCCTGGCTTTTCCCATAGGACTAGTTGGCAAAATAGGTAAGAAAAAGAGTTTAGATTTTATTCTAAGTGTGGTGGGTAGTCATTGAAAGATTTTGAGATAAATGAATGATTTTATTACTTTTTTTAAAAGATGACTCGAGTGATGAGTGGTAGGAAGTTACAGAAGCTAATAAAATAACAGCAGCAATTGCTTTGCATCAGATCAGGAATGGTAATAGCAGTGACAGAAAGAAGTAGACAGGATCAGGATATACTTTTGGATGTAGAATGAGAAAGATTGTGGAAAAATTGAACATGAGAAAATTAGGAATCAATCCTAATTTTTATGTGAGCAACTGGGAGTGGCTGGGGGAGAAGGTTTTGCAGGAAGAACCTTGAGTTTGGATCTGACCATGTTAGTTTTTAGGAACCTATTAGACATTCAAGTGGAGTTGTCAAGTAGGCAGCTGGATGTATGAGTGGACATGTAAGCTTGAGAGTCATGCACACATAGTAATTAAAGCTATAGGATTGAATAAGGTTACTTAGGGTGAGAAGAAAAAGAGGCTGCAAGACAGATTGAGGAGAGGCCAGTGAGATAGAAATAGAACCAGGAGAGTGCAGTGTCCTGGAAGCCCAGGGAAGGACAGGTTTTGAAATGGATGGACTAGTCAGCTGTTTCAAGTCATGCTGTGAGTCAAGTAAATTAAGAGAAGGGAAGAGGCCAGTAACTTTGATTGCATCAAGGTCATTGATGGCATAAACAAAAGCAGTGTCTATAGAGTGGCAAATACAGAAGCTGGATTAGAGTGAGTTAAATTTTAAAAAATAAGAGACCCTGGCTGGTAGCACAGTGGATAAGGCACCGGCCTGTGAACCCAAAGGTTGCAGAATTCCCCAGCCAGGGCACATAACCAGGTTGCAAGCCAGGTCTCTAGCCAGGTCTGTGGCTGGAGGCAGGTGAAACGCAACCATACATTGATGTCTCTCTCCCTCTCTGCCTCTCTCCCTTCCCCTCTCTCTAAAAATAAATACATAAAATCTTTGTTTAAAAAGACTGGTTAAGAGTGGAAATGGTGACTATAGACTACTTGTAATAGATTTGGTAGTGAAGAGGAACAGAGAAATGTGGCAGCAGCTGAAATGGAGATGTGGAGTGGGTAGGTCTGCATCTGTCACCCAACTTAGGAAATTTTAGTTCTTACTTCTTTACAAACTTTGATTCCACTTTCTCCTCTCTTGGGAGTCCCATGAAATGAATGTTGAGTCTTTTATTTTTTGTTCCACATCTTGCTGAGGTTCTGTTTATATGTTTTCTAGTCTAATCATTGTTGTCCACATGATATGAATTCTATTTGTTCATTCTCAAATTCATTGACTTTGTCCTCTGTCATCTCTACTCGACTGTTGATTGCTTTATTTGTATAGTTTCCATTTGGTTCTTTTATAAATTCTATTGATTTTCTGGGATTTTTTCATAACTTTTTTCTTTTAAGAAAAATTAGAATTGCTTTTGAAATATTTTTATGATGGCTGCTTTAAAATCCTTGTCAGATAATTCTAACATCAAAGTCATCTCAGTGTTGGTATTAGTATTTTTCATTCAGGGTTTGGTTTTCCTGGTTCTTTGTATGATAAATATGACTTGTTATTGTGTGCTGGACATTTTGGCTAATATATTAGAACACTCGGGGTCCTATTTAAATCTTTCCTCTTAGTAGGCAGTCACTCTCTTTAGGTTTGGCATTCGGGTCCTGGTATATTGTTGTTATTGTTCCAATGGCAGTTTAATTTTTAGATCCTTTACAGTGTTATTTAGGTTGGTTTGGTTTATGTGACATGGCTGAAGAAGCCTCCTGGGAAAACTGCTTGTCATGACTGGGTCCCACCTGCTCCAATAGCCCTTGGCAGGGGAAGGGACTCTCAAGTTCCTTTGCCCATTTTCGTGGGAACAAAAGTGCTTATGGTATAAGGTACTTGTTGAGGTAGGATCCCCTTACATGGTATTGCCTGGCAACCTGATGTCACTCAAAGAGTGAGAGATGGGCAGGTCTGCATGGATGAAGAAGCTTTCTGAACTAGGCCTGCTTGTTGTGGCAGGATGCATCTTGCCAGTGCTACAGGCCACTGTGTGTTAGTAAGGAAGGAGAGTCTTGGGCCAGCAGGGAAGTAAAGTGCTTCCCTTGGTCACCTGTAGTTAGCCAGATTCTCAATTATTCCCACTTGCTGCTGCCACCAGGCTCACCTGATGTTTTCAGATTGTTATTGGATCTGGAGAAGAAACAAGCCTCCCTGAGCTGCCCTGCCTTTTTTATTCATCCAGGGATCAGGTAATGATGGGTTTGAGTCACCTTCCCTTGGGTAAGAGTGGTCATAGGACACCCTGCCACCATCCTGTTCCTTGAGTCCTGGGATCCAAGAACAGTCAGCTTTTCTTTTGTCACCTTTCAGAGTTCTCCTTTGTTTGCCTCTCACATTACTCCCAGAATTTATAGCTGTGCTTTGTACAGAGAGCAGGGAGAGATGACTCTACATTATCTTGTCTGGGCCAGAAGTCCAATTATGTATGAAATGGCAGTAATGGAAAGCAAATAGAGAGAGGACAGTCAATAGAAGGAGGTCCCCCAAAAGACTAAGAGAAAAGGGCTCATGACACAGATGAGAATATCAGATTTAGCAAGAGGTAGGGAGGAAGGAAAGTGCAGATTCAGCTAACTTTATAGGTTTGGCAGCAGGAATTTGAGGAATTCTTAACTGATGAGCCAGATTATTTTTCTGTGAAACAGAGAGGCAGCAGAAGAGGCCAGGCCCTGGAGTTTGATGTTCCTGGCTATGAACCAAGCTTCGTTTCTTACCAACAGTGGGAATTTGGCAAGCTACTTAATCTTTTGTGCCTTAGTTGCCCACAAAAGAAAGATAATAACATATACCTCAATAAGAATATTATGATGCTTAATTAAAATGAATTAATAGTGTAAAGTCCTTAGAATTAGGTGTTACAGTGTCTGTTTTGTACATAAAAATATCCCATAGGGTTCTTGTGAGTATTCAATGAGATATGTTTGCTAAGCAGAGTGATGAACAAACTGCATGGTATATAGGATTCAATGAATGTTACTATCACTTTCATCCTTATTCATTTCAGCCTTAGGCTATTTTTTTAAAGTAAAATCCTTGGTTGAAATTTACTAAACTCTGCTCAATCCTGTGCTTTAGTAGAGAGGATCAAGATGAGGGTGGCCATGGGCCTGTAGAGCCTGTCTGCATAAAGATAGTGGGGATAGGGCAACTGAGTATGAGGTACTCACAAGATGCAATTGGAGCATCTATTTCCTGGGGAGCTTTAGGTGAGTGCTGGGGCCCACGGAGCTCCCCTGGCCTCGGTGCACATTCCACTAGAGCACTGCTTGCCTGCAGTGTTACATGCAGCTTCCTGCCCCACTTTTCCTTGTTCCCAAGTGCTCCTTCAGGTTAGGTTAGGAACCAGCAATGAGGAAAGGTACCCACGTCTTCACAATGCACCATGTCCTCTATGCTGCAACGTATATCCTCTTCCAAAGTCACATTTGCAAGTCCCTAAGAAAACCATCATTTTCAAGTGTCTCATGAAATTTAGTCATATGAGCAGTCAATTACATCAATTGTGAAACAGGTCATGGTTCTACTTGTTCTGCAACAGTTGAAAAAGCATAGGGTCTTTCATCATGTTGGAAAAGGAATACAAAGAAGAATTAGAAGTGCCATCTTGTGGCACAATCTATCATTACCACTTGGGATTCACAAAAAGCCACCAATGGAAGCTATTTTCTTTGTATCCTCAAAGCCCAGTCTGAAAGAAATGCTTGAGAACTATTTGCTGAATGAATGAAAGAAGGGGACAGGGATGGATGGAGACTTGCTTTGGAAAGTTGGGCTGGATGTCACCTTGATAAAATGTCTGATGCACTGCCCATTATTGGTTTGGAGACCTTTAAAAATGGTGTTGTAGCCCCAGCCGATATGGCTCAGTTGGTTGGAGCATTGTCCCAGAAACCAAAAGGTCACGGGTTGATTCCCACTCAAGGCACATGCCTGGGTTGTGGGTTCAGTACCTTAGTGGGACATGTGTGAGTGGCAGCCAATTGATGTTTTTCTTTCATATCCATGTTTCTCACCCTCACTTTCCCTCCCTCCATAATCAATAAGCATGTCGTTAGGGTGAAAATAAAATAACAAATAAATAACAAGGTTGTAGATACCCCAAAGACCCAATTATGTACCTGCCATAGAGGAGAATGAAGAATAAAATAGTTGTGTAAAGAAATAATGGACTGCCAATTTGTCCATGTTCTGGCCTTGTCAATGGTAGTTTAGTAGATGATCTGATGATATTTTTCTGTTCCTGTAAGTATCAGTGTGCTACAAATTAAAGCATTTAAACATCATGAAGAAATATGTGCTCGCTTCAGCAGCACATATACTAAAATTGGAACGATGCAGAAAGGATTAGCATGGCCCCTGTGCAAGGATGACACACAAATTCGTGAGGCGTTCCATATTTTTAAGGTTTTTTTTTAGTTGTCCTAAATAAATAAATAAACATGAAGAATATGATTAGCTTCAGATCTGGTGGGTATTGTTCATATTTTAGCAGGTTAAATTAAATGAAATTAACAATCAACTACTTTGACTTATAATGTCAATTTCATATGGACCAGCCTAATATTTCAAATCAGTTTATTTTAAAAATATTTATTTTGGACCTATGATAAGTCTAGATAATGTGCAAGATCCTGGAGGATATAGAGCAAATATGACACAGGACTTGCCTGCAAATATCTGACCATTTAGTGCAGGAAGGGGATACTTAGGTAGCATGCCTTGTACTGTAGTCATATTTTTAAATGCCAACAGTGTAAGGTTAAGCCAAAACCTGGGAGGTGTTAAGAGAGGTCTAGGAAAGTGTGATGATTTGGCATGGTGGATAAGAGCATAGACTCTGGCACCAAAGTGTCTGGGTTTGAATCCTAATTTTGCTACTTACCAGCTGGACGACTTGGGGTAAAGTACTAAATTTCTCTATACCTCGGTTCCCTTATCTGTAAACTGGCAAAATAGAGTGCCTATTTTATATGATTGAAGTGAATATTAAATGAGTTAATATGCACAGTGCTTAGATTTAGCACCTAGCACACAGTAAGTGCTATTTAGCTATCATCGTAGTCATCATTATCATCATCATCATCATCATCACCATCATCATCATCATCTCTGTATTACTGCAGAAGAAGCCTTTGAGGCATATTTGTAGGAGTTAAATTTCAATATTCATTCTTTCCATTTTTTAAAATCTAACAAGAATTAACTTACTGAGGCCCTACTTTTTCTAGTTCCTGCAAGGAATGGATATGAGCACCATGACCTATTCCTTTTAAATAGATTATCTTCTCTTTCAAGTATGGCCCTGAGGCAAGAGCTAGAGCAAAGGAATGGAAAAATGCAAGGACAGAAGACAGTAGTACTGGTGTCACTGGAATGTATGTTACATTGGAGTTTGTGTCAATCAAGCAGAAGGGAAAGCCAATGCCTAGATTATTGGAATCTACTCATGTACCTTCTTGTGAAGGTCAAACCCATTCAGGTTGGCTTGAACAAAATCAACTGAAATGGCTGGAAAGAAGCTAAACAAAATAAAGGCAAGTGTGTGTCCCATTGCTGGCACATAGTAACATAAATGTGGTCTGTAGGCACTAGATCAATGCTGAATGCTCTGTGTTCTCAAGCTGTGAAGTCATTCTTCCACGAAATATATTTTCTGTTAAATTGCTTAAGAGTAAATTAATTTTAGTATCAGAGCAAAAGTATTGACAGCTAAGAAGTAAGATTATAATAAGTTAACTGCTATAAATTATGGACAGTCAAAATTTTCCTTGCCTTAGCCACCTAACAATATTTTGTACCATGACTTTACAAAAAGTGGATATGTTCATCACTTGATTGTTCAGTATTTCAGTTCATGGGCAGTTGTTATTGGTGTTTAATATTTCATAAAATGTCCACATAGGAACAGTGACAGGTTTGTATTCCCCTCCACTCCCCACCCCTGCCAAACTTGACCATTGAAATTTGGGAAGCCCCTCAACTTAAACAGTTGCTAAGTCCATCATTGATCTTCTATCCTCCAGGGGCCCAATAAGATCAGGATTTCTCTTATGACTCCACTGGAAGAAGCAGCACTGTCCATAAGGCCTGATTCCCAGGCACACTACATTCTGTGGGGAGCACAGACCAACCACATGGGTAGACTAATTTCATGGTTCTATTTGAATTAACTTGCCTTCTGGAATCCTGATTTTCCTCTTAGTGTTATGTGGTAACTATCATTTGCTTGTTCTGAGTTTCAACAGATTCCCTTTGATCAATTTTCAGTGAGGCTATTTTTTAAATTTTTACTAAGTATAGAATAGCATTCAAGTTTAACTTGAACTTAAAATGACATAGCAGGTAGTTCAGTCAATGGTGGAGAAATAGCCTTCTATGCTGCTAGGATTTGAGCCCACTACATATACATTCATAACTAGCTCTAACAGCAAGACTCAATGAATGATATACTTTGTCCAGATTCCCATTAAGTAAGAACTAGTAAAATAAGAAGCAACACCAGCTCAACACAAGATCTATTTGTAGCTGTAGTACTTCATGAATTTTAAAGGGCTTTCAAAGCTAATGACATATTACATGGCTCACAGAGGTCAAAGGAAATGAGGGTCGGCCCAAACCATAGGGCATCAATTTGTGGTAGAACTGGAGTTTTTCATTCATGATCTGGTGATCAGAACACGCTGGCTGCCTTTCCATCTTTGCTGCTCACTAACAAAACTAACAAAGCTTGCCCAAGGGCAACGTTAAACATGGTTGAAAACAGCATGGAGCTAAAGGACTGACACACAAAACAAATAATAATTGAAAACAAACAGCATCAAAAGTCTGTCCGGGTAAAGAATTTGCTGTTGTTACAGGTGCCAAAATTTGAGACACAAATATATCCCTTGAGGGTGAAATGTGAAGTATGGAAGCCCCCTTTCCTCCCCAATGCCCCAAACAGTTACTCCTGTGTTGCAGTCTCCCAGTTATATGCTGGGAAAAATAGTATATTGCTCCAGATTTAGAAATAATAAAATAATAAAAATATTAGCAGCCTCAGTTTCTCGAACTTTTACCCTGTTCAGATGTTTAAAATGCATTATCACATTTAATTTTTGCTAGAGCCCTGAAACATAGATAGTTTGATTTTTGGTATAATGTTCTAGAAACTTCATTTTAAAGAAATAATAAATTAATATTTTCCCTGAAAGCAAAGAGAGAAAAACCTAACAAATCAACCATTAAAACATGAAGGTCTGCCCTGGCTGGCGGCACAGTGGATAAGGCACCGGCCTATGAACGCAAAGGTTGCTGGTTCGATTCCCAGCCAGGGCAACAGAACTAGGTTGCAAGCCAGGTCTCCAGCCAGGTCTGTGGCTGGAGGCAAGTGAAAGGCAAACATACACTGATGCTTCTCTCCCTCTTGTCCTCTCCCCCTTCCCCTCTCTTTGAAAAAAATAATAATAATAATTTTTAAAAAAACATGAAGGTGCACTCTACTTTCATGAATTACTGCCCCAAAGTCCTATACCTTTTCCTGGAGGTGCAAATACCAGGAAAATCTGACTATTCTATTTTAGCTGTTAATACACAAAGACATCACATGCAGAGTTGCCAGATTCAGCAAATGAAAATAGTGGTTATCTAGTGAAATTTAAATTTGAGAGAAACACCAACTTTTTAAAAATATACATATGTTCCAAATACTGCATAGGACATAGTTATACTAAAAATAATCATTGTTATCTGAAACCAAATTTAACTGAGCATCCTATATTTTATCTGGCAATCATAAATGCTATTTATTATTTCCAAATTACATAAACGGAAATATAGCAATAAAGCCAATCTTAACTTGATTTATTATAATGGCAATTCTACAGAATGAGCTTCCCTTCTTTAGAGACAAATGAGCAGCAGATGTCTGATTTGGTTAATGGGCCATCAGCTGAGTACAACCAACATGTATATAGTAATTTAATCAAGAGAAGGGAAACATGCTAAAAATGCAGTCTCGTATAGAAATGTCTCTTTAGTTCACTTATTTTAGATTCATAATGTTTTAGCTCCCAAACGGCAGTAGAGGACAATCTGTGTAATGTTTTCTCCAAAAATCCCCAACCCCAGCTTGGAACCTCATTCCTTAATTCTGCAGTTGCCGACAAAAAGACCCCAAAGGGGACTTTGGGGCTGAAGGTTAACCCATATTCTGACTCCCATGTCTTGCATCCAGAGGAAAGAGCCCCTCTCCTTCATACGCATATGTTGGTATGTGCCTTGTACTTGCCAAATTATGCACTCCCAGGCTGAGCCTGCTAAGAACAGGTGCCTTTTTAAAGTAATTTCCATAAAAGTACTAGATTGTTGGCCTTGACACACACAGACATTTAACACTGAACAGGCATATTGCAGAGATATTGCGTGTTTGGTTCCAGACCACTGCACTAAAGTGAGTATCACAATAAATCTAGTCATAATTTTTTTGTTGGTGGAGGGTCTTGCCTTAGTTGTAAAAAAAAAAAAAAAATGCAAAATCTGTGAAGCACCATAAAGCAAAGCACAATCAAAAGACGTATGCTTGTATTTGAAAAGTCACTACTAAGAGCCAAGGACCATATTAATCCAGAGCTAAATGGGGCATGGTCCCTTCCTTCCAGGAATACAGTCTGGTGGAGGGTGACAATTTAAAGAATCATTACAAAATGTGGCTTTATATGGGGTGCACAAAGGACACAATGAGATCAAAGAGGAGGGGAGGCTATTTCAGCCCAGTGGCTTCAACTAAGGACAGTTTCAGAGGAGTTGGAGCTTGAGCAGAATGCAGATGGAAGAATGGGATTAGTGAGGCAGGAGGGGGGTGAAGGGAGAAAAGTCATTTGAAGTGGTGTGAGCATATTCACAAAGGTGTGAAACTGAATGTCATGCTTTGGAAACCTCTAGATACTCATTTTAGCTGTAGTGAGTGGGGGGCAACGGGGGACTGTCAAATCATGAAGGCTCTTTACAGAGAGAATCCATTTGAGAAACACTGGATAAAATGGTGTCCTGTGAGGTAGTTATGTTCAGTGCTATACCCCACCCCCCCATGCCTAGAATAGTGACAACCAAATGCAAGGCACTTGATACATAGTTTATTAAATGAATGAACGAACTAGTGATGGGATGAATTGCAGTTCTTTTCAGAGCCTTTAACAGGCCAATTTATGTTATAGATCTCAACAGGGGTATGGGATGCAGAATTTCCCTCTTATTTGACCACATACTTTTTATTTCCCTGAATAATACATTTTCAAAGACTTGTGTTTTGGAATGTATTTGGAGAAATCATGTCTTAAGGAAGCATGCAAATAAATATCTATATAGATGACTATAAAGTGAGAGAAATCCTGGATAAGTCATCAGGGATTATACTTAGATAGAAGATGCATGACTTTCTGTCGATTCTTCTTGGAACTGGGTGATTGATTGCAGGTGGCCAGCATGAGAGACCAGACACAAGGTGAGCTGGCCCTAGTCCCCAGGAGCTATGCGAGGCCTTTTCAAGAACAGTAATTTTATAGCCACTTTTTCCTTTCCTTCATTCCAAATTACACCCAAGCTAATCAGGCCAACTACTCCCACATCAATACAAAGCGCTGAAACAGTGGCTCAGGATAATAACAGCATCAATCCAACAAACTTTACATCAAGCACTTGGTACATTTGATCTCATTGATTTTCCATGATAGTCCTATAATAATTATTATTATTGGGCATGATAATCCTATAGTAATAATTACTGGGCTAAGGATACTTTTTTTTTTTAAGTTTATTGTTGCTGTATTACATCCATCCCCTTTTTGTTCCCCTCTGTCCCCCTCCCCACCCACCCATTCCCCCCAAAGTCAATCCCACCTGTTGTCCATGTTCATGGTTCCTTTATACTAGGTTCTTGTCTAAGCTGCTCCCCTTCCTTGGCTCTGCCTCCTCCCTCCCCCCAACCCCTTTTCCCCTGACCACTGAAGGTCTATTCACTGTATTCGTATATTTGGTTCTATTTTGCTTGTTGTTAGTTTTGCTCATTATTGTCCCATAATGGGTGAGATCATATGATATTTGTCCTTCACTGACTGGCTTATTTCACTAAGCATAATACTCTCCAGTTCCATCCATGTTGTTGCAAAGGGTACGAGTTCCTTCTTTCTTCCTGCTATATAGAATTCCATTATGTAAATGTACCAAAGTTTTTTGATCCAATCATCCACTGATGGGCACTTAGGCTGTTTCCAGCACTTGGCTATTGTAAATAGTGCCGCTATGAACATAGGTGTGCATATGTTCTTATGAATTGGTGTTTCAGGATTCTTTGGGTATAGTCCAAGTAGTGGAATTGCTGGATCAAAAGGCAGTTCCATTTTTAGTGTTTTAAGGAAACCCCATACTGTTTTCCACAGTGGCTGCACCAGCCTGCATTCCCACCAACAGTGTATGAGGGTTCCCTTTGCCCCGCATCCTCGCCAACACTTGTTGTTTGTT
>PVIW01007606.1:0-70581 GCA_004026585.1 Noctilio leporinus
GATCTCACCCATTACGGGACAATAATGAGCAAAACTAACAACAAGCAAACAGAACCAAATATATGAATACAATGAATAGGCCTTCAGTGGTCAGGGGAAAAGGGGTTGGGGGGAGGGGCAAGGCAGAGGCAAGAAAGGGGAGCAGCTTAGACATGAACCTAGTATAAAGGAACCATGGACATGGACAACAGGTGGGATTGACTTTGGGGGGAATGGGTGGGTGGGGAGGGGGACAGAGGGGAGCAAAAAGGCGATGGATGTAATATAACAACAATAAAATTTAAAAATATAAATAAATAAATAAAACAAAACCTGAAAATGGAACTGCCTTTTGATCCAGCAATTCCAATACTTGGACTATACCCAAAGAATCCTGAAACACCAATTCATAAGAACCTATGTACACCTATGTTCATAGCAGCACTATTTACAATAGCCAAGTGCTGGAAACAGCCTAAGTGCCCATCAGTGGATGATTGGATCAAAAACCTTTGGTCCATTTACACAATGGAATTCTATATAGCAGAAAGAAAGAAGGAACTTGTACCCTTTGCAACAACATGGATGGAACTGGAGAGTATTATGCTTAGTGAAATAAGCCCATCAGCGAAGGACAAATATCATATGATCTCACCCATTACAGGACAATAATGAACAAAACTAACAACAAGCAAAACAGAACCAAATATATGAATGCAGTGAATAGGCCTTCAATGGTCATGGGGAAAGAGGTTGGGGGGTGCGGGGAGGCAGAGGCAGGGAAGGGGAGCAGCTTAGTCAAGAACCTAGTATAAAGGAACCATGGACATGGACAACAGGTGGGATTGACTTTGGGGGGGGATGGGTAGGTGGGGAGGGGGACAGAGGGGAGCAAAAAGGCGATGGATGTAATACAACAACAATAAAAATAAATGAAAAAATAATAATAAAATAAAATAAAAACAAAACAAAAAAAAAAAACACCTTTAATTAGGAGGTGCATACAGATTCAAGAAATGAAATAGGAAAAAGAAAAAGTGAGAGGAAAAGTGACATAGATTATCAATACAAGAGTTACAATTTGGAGCAATTTCCAAAAAGAAATTTTTGGAAATTACTCACTGAAAAGAGGTGAGTAAATTATCAAAGAGTAACTCATGAAATTTTAAAGGAACTCAATAGGAAGACACCATGAGAAATTTAATGGAACTTCATAGTAGAGAAAGCCAGGGTCCTCACTATCCCCACTATTCCTTTCTCCTGGGACATACTACTGAGGTATGTGTCACCATAGTGATAATAGCATCATTGTAATGTTAAGATGAGATTTGGGGGCTTTTCTCATAAGTTCATACATTCTGACTAAAATAGAAATTGGTACTTGACTTGAGCTGCTGCTGCTGTGCTACAAATCTAAATATGTGGCAGTAGTATTACAATAGGAAAATAGAATGGGGTTGGTCAGGGAAAAACATTGCAGGGTGGATTGCAGGACAGCCACGCTATGCAATAAAAAACAAACAAACAAGAAGCACTTAGAGAAAGTATAGCCTGTGATACCATGGATCTGGAAAAGGTTGAAAAAGAGAATGTAAAATGGTGTGTTAGCCACAGTGGACTGCATTTAATTGCATATTCCAAGAAAGAAATGAGCTCAAGACAGAAGTGGATAACAACATACTGCAGAAATTGTAAATATAAGTAAGTTCCATAAAAACTGGATCCTTGAAAAGTCAGGGAAATCTACCTTGTAGGAACAAAATATCTGGAAGGAAAATAATGCAAAGAACCATTAGAATGGATAAATAAGTAATAAACTGTGGTGTTTCAAACAGTGGTATATTAAAGAGCAATAAAGAGGACAAACTCCTACTGTTAGCCAGGCATTGGCAGGAGGCTGAGTCAGGGGTACTGGTAATGCTTTAGATAAGCACTAATCAAAATGAGTAAAGTGTAAGCTCCATGTGATTTTAAGTATTTCAGAACCACATTTATTTTTAATTATAAAGGAATAATAAAACTATTTTACACATTTACTAATTCCAACACAAAATTAGTAGGAAAAGCTTTGATGTACTTTTCAATATTTTTTATTAAGGCTTTGCAATCAGTTATTTTTACACTTACAGCTCCCCTCAATTCAGACACTAATTTTCAATAGCAATTTTTGAAACATACTTTGACTTTGTAAATTTTACAGATAGAAAAGTAAATGCATGCACCCAAATATAGTTAGACATTGTCCAATAGCTGAGTCAATTACTAGTTTTCATAAGTGCAGTATAAATTCTCAGTGGCCACATGTGACTAGTGGATTCTGTATTGAACACCGCAGTTCCACAGCCTGATTTAGCTGTTACATGAGTGGTTTCGCTTTGTAAAAATCCACCCTGTGCATTAATACTTTGTGCCTTTTCCTGTACATATTTGTTATTATTAAAATTTTAAAATTTATTATTTTTGGAATTAACCTAAATTCAGAAACATTGGCTCAGGAGATCGTTTCTTATTACTTTAAGTGCTCCTGCATGATTTGCTTTCCTGAGCAAATATATGAGTTGTTTAACATTATGTCAATTATATTTTAGAAAAAGCTTTTAAAGTTTTTGCTGGATTCCTGGTAATGAAATTAATTCAATTCATTAATTAAATTTTACTTTGAGAGCCATACTTTTCTCCCTGAGCTAATGTACCCAACAAAGTGGCCAGGGTGAAAAAATGGTTAATGATTTAGCAGTTAGTTTACTTGGTTAAAAAGCTCTTGAACAGAGGGGAGCAAAAAGGGGATGGATGTAATACAACAACAATAAAATTAAAAAGAAAAAAAAAAGCTCTTGAGAAAGGACCAACTGCAATCATTTTCTAATTAGTGTTTTTCTTCAGAATAAATGCATTTAATCCTCACAACAGCCTATTTACTAGCATAATCCCAATAGTCTACATTAAACTGAGGCACAGAAAGTTTGCATAGCTGCCACACGTGGAAAGTGGCAGTGCAGGGGACTGAATCCAAACTGAACCCAGGGGTACTTAGTCACTCAATTAAACATCTTTTGAATCCCTTCAGGGGACCATAGTGTTTTATCAGCATGTAGTGTAAAATATTCATTGATGTATACATTCCTTCTCTGTAAATATTTTAGTATAATGGATATAGAAGTGAAGGTAACAAAAATAAAATCATTCTGATTGCTGTGCTGTTGATTTTATTCTTGAAATAATATGAGAAGCCTCATGACAATTATAACAGCTCCCTCTCTTGTCACAGCCCCAACATGAGCAATCCTGCATGTGGTCCTTGTCACTGCAGGGCTCTATTACACCCATAATAATAAGCAACTGGTGTGGCCATCCTATACCAAGCTTGGCAGTCAATAGCCTAAGCTGTCACTCTAACACTTGGGGTTCAGAGTGGGCTACCCCAGAATGTGCAGCTTTGGTATGTGGATTATGTTGAATTTAAAAAACAATCAAAGGCCCTAGCTGATGACTCAGTGGATAGGTGCTGGCCTGAGAAACCAAAGGTCACTGGTTGGATTCCCCAGTCAGGGCACATAACCAGTTTGCAAGCCAGGTCCCCAGCCAGGTCCTTAGCTGGAGGCAGGTGAAAGGCAACCATACATTGATGTTTCTCCCCCTTTCTTCCTCCCTCCCTCCCTTCCCTTCTCTCTAAAAATCATAAAATCTTTAAAAAGTATAAAAATAATAATAATAAAAATTTAAAAATCAATCAAGGTCTAGCAGACTCATGAAGAGCATTTTACCTGTCCCTTAAGTGCCTAAAAGAATTTAGATGGGGGTGGGGGTGCTGCAACAGGAAGAAAGCTTTTACCAAAGTTAACTTTTTATATCAGAAAGATTTATCTGCATGGCATGGTGAACAATTTGTTTACTAAGCATTTGTTCTTCTCATCTCTTTATGATCTGTCTTCCTTGCCTTTGGGATCCCAGACCACTGTCTCTTCTCCTTAGTTCAGGATGATATATAAGCTTCAATTATATAACAGCCAGTGGATAGGTGCTGGCCTTGCTGAGCCAGAATCTCACATTTTGAGAGGTTCCCTTACACACAAAATTAAATTTTTTCTCCCCCTTTAATCTGTTTTGTGTTAACCTAATTGTTAGGCTAGCCAAAGAACCTAGAAGGAAAGAAAGGGGACATTTTCTTCCCTAACAGTCTCTCACAAGTATCCTCAGCTGGTCTTCCCACCTGCCTACTCCACACTATCGCTAGCTTTGCTCCTGCTTGGAATTCCCTTCATTCTATTTTAGATTTTCTCAGCCTTGTTTTCTGCCCCAGAAGGTGGCTGGCTATTTTGTTATTGAACAAAATGTGCATTAATTCTGTGTACATTTTCAGAAAAGAAATAATGAATACTCAATACCCTTCCTCCAGTAGAAATCATATCCTCCATTCTCCTCCCTTGACATGAGCTCATAGGAAGCATCAAAACCAGGATTTCAAATGTATCCATTTTTCAGTGCTTCCCCCAAGAGTTACCCAGTCAATGCTATGAAAGGTTGGATCCAATTACTCAAAGTGAGGACGATAAGTATTGATAATAAAACTTGGCACTCAAGAGAGTCTTCCTCAATTATGGAAATTTGGATTAGTTAAATAACTTTTAAGTATATGCTTGTCTCATTTGTTTAGGGTAAAGGAGGATTTTCAGGTTTATGAATGACAAGTAAGTAGACAATATAAATTGAATTTATTATAGCTCGTAAGTCTGCATTGCTTTTCTTACAAGACAAATATAAACAAAGTCTTAGGCACTCAGCATTTGCTACTATGATTACTATGTTGTTAACTGTTCCCTAATATAAAATTTAAAGATTAACAATAGACTTTCTTCAGATTCATATCTTAAAATTGACAACTCTCCTTTGGTCACATTTATACTGTATATAACCTTTCAATAAATATTGCTGCTGTAATTGATTAATCATGACTAGTGGAAAAGCAAGGTCTACATTAAAGTTGCTTTTCCTACTGATTCACACCAACTGTGAAAAAACATTGTTAAACTACTGTCCTATAAAATGAGGCCATTTTATAACTGTTAATTGCTCCATTAATGAATAGATAACTTCTAGCTGACTCCACAAAAATAAATTGGTCTCTTTGAAAAACCCTTTTAGATTATATAGACCCTCAATGATTGAGTGAATAAACACTCTTTTTTTTTTTTTCAGGAAAGAAAATTATTAAATTTCTATTGTCGTAGATACCCTGCTATATGCATCCAAAGAATCATTTGCTTACTTTAGTAAAAGCCCAATTATAATCAGTAAATGCATATTTCATTCTAAATTCTACATTTATATAATAACTAAACCTACTCCTTATTTTTGGGATTCTCTTTTTAAAGCGTCCTCCATATTAGAAACATCAAACTGAAACTTGAGATGGGCATACAATTGATAAATGGCCAAAAAACATTTCATTATTTAGATAATTTGTATTTTGAACTGGTTCTTGGGGAAAAAAATGTGCAAGATACGTTTGTCTCCAAAACATTATGCTATACCACCTTTGTATCTCATTTCTTTGGATCTCAAATTGCCAACCAGTTCATATCATTTTCTGACCTATACTGATATCTTAGAAGGAGGGCTACAACATTAAGTGTGAGTAGCAATACATCTAAACTATTGACTTCTGGGTCTCATAATCTTCCATCAGTGACTGTGAGGGCATCTCAGAATCAGGAAGACAGCACTGTGCATTAGAGGTGTATTGAACATATCCCAGAGCTGTCAGTGTCAACTCTGGCTATAAAGAAGAATCCCTTAGTCTCCTTTTTTTTTTTTTTTTCCCCAATGGCATAATATAATTTTTTTTAATTTTTTAAATTTAATTTTATTGTTGTATTACATACAAACCCCTTTTTGCTCCCCTCTGTCCTCTTCCCCACCCACCCATTTTCCCCCAAAGTCAGTCCTACCTGTTGTCCATGTCCATGGTTCCTTCATACTAGGTTCTTGTCTAAACTCCTCCCCTTCCTTACGTTTTTAAAAAGTGTTAATACCTGGGTCCCTTTCCCAAAATTTCTGATTGAATTGGTCTGCCATGTTGCCTGAGCTTCAAGAATGTTAAAATCCTGCCCTATTAGGTGTGACTCAGTGGATTTAGTGCTGGTCTGCGAACCAAATGGTCACTAGTTTGAATCCCAGTCATACCTGAGTGTTGGGCCTGTTCCCTGGTTGTGGGTGTGTGAGAGACAACCTATCTTCCCTCGCACATTGCTGTTTCTTTTCTTTTCTTTTTTTTTTTTTACTTAATTTTATTGTTGTTTTATCACATCCATCCCCTTTTTCCTTCTCTCAGTCCCCTTCCCCATCCACCTAATGTCCCCAAAGTCAATCCCACTTGTTGTCCATGTCCATGGTTCTACCATACTAGCTCCTTGACTAAATAGCACCCCTGCTTTGCCTCCTCCTCTCCCCTCTTACCTCCCCCTCCCCTCTGCCAACTAGAGATCTATTCATTGTATCATGTATCTGGTTCTGTTTTGCTTATTTCTTTGTTTTGTTCATTATTGTCCTGAAATGGGTGAAATCATATGGTATTTGTCTTTCACTGACTGACTTATTTCACTAAGCATAATACTTTCTAGTTCCATCCATATTGTTGCAAAGGGTAGGAGTTCCTTCTTTCTTCCTGCTGTATAGCATTCCATTGTGTAAACGTACCAAACATTTTTGATCTAATCATCCAATGATGGACACGTAGGCTGTTTCCAGCATTTGGCTATTGTAAATAGTGCTGCTATGAACATAAGGGTACATAGGTTCTTCTGAATTGGTGTTTCAGCGTTCTTCAGGTGTAATTCTAGTAGTGGAATTTCTGGAACAAATGGCAGTTCTATTTTTAGTTTTTTTTTTTAACTTTATTGTTGTTGTATTACATCCATCCCTTTTTTGCTCCCCTCTGTCCCCCTCCACACCCACCCATTCATTTTTAGTTTTTTAAGGAAACTCCATACTGTTTTCCATAGTAGCTGTACCAGCCTACATTCCCACCAACAGTGCACCAGGGTTCCCGCATCCTCACCAACACTTGTTGCTTGTTGATTTGTTGATGATTGCCATTCTGACAGGTGTGAAGTGGTATATTATTGTGATTTTAATTTGCATCTCTCTGATGGCTAATGATGTTGAGCATTCTTTCACATGCCTCTGGGCCCTTTGTATGTCTTCCTCAGTGAGTTGTCTGTTCAGGTTCTTTGCCCATTTTTTAATTGGGCTGTCTGTCTCCCTGGTGTTGAGTTGCATTAGTCTTTTACATATTTTGGAGATCAAACCCTTGTCCGAGGTATCATTGGCAATTATGTTTTCCCATACAGTTAGTTCCCTTTGAATTTTGATGGTGTTTTCTTTAGCTGAACAGAAACTTTACAGTTTGGTGTAGTCCCATTTGTTGATTTGTTCTTTGATTTCCTTTGTCCTTGGAGAAGTATCAGGAAACATATTTCTGCATAGGATATCTAAAATTTTATTGCCTCTATTTTTCTCCAGGACATTTATGGTGGCACTGCTTATGTTTAAGTCTTTTGTCTATCTTGAGTTTATTCTGCTGTATGGTGTAAAATGGTGGTCTAGTTTTCTGTTCTTGCATATTGCTGTCCATTTTTCCCAACACCATTTGTTGAAGAGATTGTTTTTACTCCATTTTATGTTCCTTCACCCTCTGTCAAATATTAGTTGACCACAGAGTCCTGGGTTTATTTCTGGGCTCTCTATTCCGTTCCATTGATCTATATGTCTATTCTTATGCCAGTACCAGACTGGTTTGATGACAGTAGCCTTGTAGTATAGTTTAATGTCCAGTACTGTGATTCCTCCTACCTTGTTCTTCTTTCTCAAGATTTCTGTGGCTACTCATGGGCATTTTTGACCATATAAATTTTTGAAGTATTTTCCCTATCTCTGTGAAGTATATGATTGGTATTTTAATTGAGATTGCATTGAATCTATAGATTGCTTTGGGTAGTATGGACATTTTAATATATTAATTCTTCCTATCCATGAACATGGTATATGCTTCCATTTATTTGTATCTTCCTTAATTTCTCTCTCAGTGTTCTGTAGTTTTCTGAGTACAGGTCTTTTACCTCCTCAGTTAAGTTGATTCTCAAGTGCTTTCTTTTTCTTGTTGCTATGGTAAATGGGATTTGTTTTCTGGCTTCTATCTCTGATAATTCATTATTGGTATACAAAAAATGCTTTTGATTTCTGGATATTGATTTTATATCCAGCTATTTTGCTAAATTTGCTTATTAGGTCAAGTAAATTTTTGGTGGAGTCTATTGGGTTTTGTATGTACACTGTCATGTCATCTGCAAATAATGACAGTTTGACTTCCTGCAAATAAATAATGACAAATTGACTTTCCAATTTGGATACCTTTGATTCCATTTTCTTCTCTGATAGCTATGGCTAGAACTTCCAAAACAATGTTGAACAGTGGAAAAAATGGACAGTCTTGTTTTGTTCCTGATCTTAGTGGGGAAAGTTTTTCATTTTTGCCCATTGACTATGATGCTGGCTTCAGGTTTCTCATATATGGCCTTTATGATGTTGAGATATGCTCCCTCTATTCCCATTTTGTTGATTGTTTTGAACATAAGTGGTTGCTGTACTTTATCAAATGCTTTTTCAGCATCTGTTGATATGATCATATTGTTTTTGTCTTTTATTTTGTTGATGTGGTGTACTACATTTATTGATTTTCAAATGTACCATCCTTGCATTACTGGGATGAATCCCACTTGATTATGGTATATGATCTTTTGAATGTATTTCTGGATCCTGTTGTCCAGTATTTTGTTGAGAATCTTAGTATCTATGTTCATCAGAGATATTAGCTTATAGTTTTCTTTCTTAGTTGTGTCTTGACTTGGTTTTGGGATTTGAATAATATTGGCCTCATAGAAAGAGTTTGGGAGTCTTCTCTCTTCTTGGATATTATTTATTATTTATATTTCTGAAGTATCAGTTGTGATTTCTCCTCTGTTGTTTCTGATTCTGTTTATTTGGGTCCTCTCTCTCTTTTCCGTAACAAGTCTGGATAAAGGCTTGTCAATTTTGTTCACTTTTTCAAAGAACCAGTTCCTGGACTTGTTGATTCTTCAAATTGTAGTTTGAGTCTCTAAGTTATTTAATTCTGCTCTGATCTTGATGATTTCCTTCCTTCTCCTTGCTCTGGGCTTTGTTTATTGTTGCTCCTCTAGTTCTTGCAGCTTTATGGTTAGGTTGTTTGTATAAGCTTCTTCTGACCTTTTTAGGTAGGCCTGTATTGCTATAAATTTCTCTCTGAGTACTGCTTTTGCTGTGTTCCATAGGTTTTGGACTGTTGTGTATTCATTGTCACGTTTTGATTTCATCTTTGATCTCATTGTTAACCCATTCATTACTTAAAAGCATGTTATTCAGACTCCATGAGTTAGAGTGTTTTTGTTTTTTTCCCTCAAGGCTGGTTTCTAGTTTCAAGCCATTGTAATCTGAGAAGATGCTTGATATGATTTCAATTTCCTGTGTATGTGGAGGCTTGTCTTGTGACCTACCATGTGGTCTATCTTTGAGAATGTTCCATATGCATTTGAAAAGAATGTGTATTTTGCCTCTTTGGGTGAAAGGTTCTGTATATATTAGTTAGGTCCATTTCCTCTAGAGTGTTGTTCAATGCCACAACACATTTGGTGATTTTTTGTTTGGAAGGCCTGTCTGTTGTTGATAGTGGGGTACTAAAATCCTGTACTATTACTGTGTTGGTGTCTATATCCTTCTTGAAGTCCTCCGAGATTTTCCTTATCTATTTGGGAACTCCTATGTTGGGTGCATATATGTTTACCAGAGTTATATCTTCTTGGTGGATTGTTCCCTTAAGTATTACGAAATATCCTTTTTTGTCTCTTTTTATGGCCTTCATAGTAAAATCTATTTTGTCAGAAATAAGTATTGCTATGCCAGCCTTTTTTATCATGTCCATTTGCTTGATACATATTTTTACATCACTTCACTTTCAATCTGGGTCCACCATTTGTTCTGAGGTGGGTCTCTTGAAGACAGCATATATGTGGGTCATGTTTTCTTATTCATTCAGCTACCCTATGTCTTTTGATTGATGTATTTAATCTGTTTATATTTAACGTTGGTACTGATTGATATTTATTGCTATTTTCCCACTTTGTACCTGTGTTCCTCCTTGTCTTTTCTGTTTCTTCATTTTTTTTAAAAAAAGCAGACCCTTTATTATTTCTTGCAATGTTGATTTGGTAGAGATGTATTATTTTAGTCTTCTTTTGTCTGGGAAACTTCTTATTTCACCTTCTAATTTGAAAGAGAGTCTTGCTGGGTAGAGTATTTTTGGTTGCAGGCCTTTGTTTCCCATTACTTAGAATATTTTTTGCCATTCCCTTCTGGCATGTATTGTTTCTGTTGAGTAATCATTTGATAACCTGTTTGGAGCCCCCTTACATGTTATTTGCTGTTTCTCTCTTGATGCTTTTAGGATTCTATCTTTGTCTTTAAAATTTGCCATTTTAATTATAGTGTGTCTTGGAGTGGGTCTGTTTGGATTCATCTTCATTGGAATCCTCGCTGCTTCCTGAATTTAAGTAACATTTTCACTGATCATGTTAGGGAAACTTTCTATCATTACTTTTTTGAACAGGTTTTTCATTCCTTGTTTCTCTTCTCCTTCTGGTATCCCTATGATATGGATATTATTGCATTTCACATTCTTCTACTGCTCTGTTAAAATCTCTTCATTCTTGTTCATCCTTTTTCATTCTGTTGCACTGTCTTGGAATATTTTTCTACGTTGCCCTCCAGCTTGCTGATCCAATCCTCTGTTCCTCTAGCCTGCCATTGATGCCTTCTACTATATTCTTCAATTCAGAACTTGTATTCTTCATTTCCTCTTGGCTCTTACTGATAGTTTGTTTCTAAGTCCTTTTTAACGCTGGTGTAGCTCTCAGTAAGATCCCTGTAGCTTCCCTGGAGTTCTTTGTAGTTCCCCTGGAGTTGTTTATAGTTTTCTTTGAGCTGGTTGAGCTCATTGAGTTTCTCTATCATCATTCTTTTGAATTCCATATCTGAAAGTTTGTTGCCTCTGTTTCATTTAGTGATCTTTCTGGGGATTCCTCCTTTCCTTTTGGTGGAGGACTGATTCTTTTCCTCCCCATCTTGTGTGTCTGTTGTTGCTTTTTTTTTGGTCTTGGATTAATCTGCTTTGCTTCCCTGCCTTTGTGGAGCACCCTTCTATGTTAGGAGATTTGTGGAGTTCAGCATTGTAGTCTGCTAGATTTCCTCAACTTGCTGCTCTTGGGATGACCTTTATATCGTTAACTTGGGCTGTCTGGTTGTTTTAGATTGGTTGTATGTGTTGCTCCTTTCCTTCCAGTTGGCTGATTGAGAGACACTCCTTCTATCCTTTCTCATACACTGTTTTTGAGCTGCTCCTAAAATAGAACCTCCAATCCAGGCAAAATAATCCCACCTTTAGAGATATCTTTCTCCATTAATCCCCCTTTAGACTGCCTATGAACCTATCTATATACCCATACCCTCCAAGGTAATAACCACTTTTAATCACACCCTCAGCTGCAACTGAGCCAGTCTTAATAGGAATGTAGATATGATAAGACTGTTATATGAGGGGAAAACTTATTAAGTTGACTAAAGCATAGATAATTTTGAAGGGTGCCAAGGAACAGCAAAGATAGTGGGGATATGAAAGAGAAAGCCAACTTATCTCTTATATAGAAATGGGGAGGAGAAAAATCAGGTTGCTCCAAGTGTGAGTGAACAGTATAAGCATATATAGTTGCTGCATCTACCTTTCTGTCCACCCTTAATGAGCATTGATTGGTCCAGATGGATCCAGGACCCATGTGCTTTTAGCAGAAAAAAAAGAATGTGTAGTACCTAGCAGCACACCCACACCCACACACACAAAAAAAGTGTTTAAGTGGCTGGGGAGGGGATGGATACTTAGATTAAGGACTGTGAATGAGTTGTAGCAGGAGAATGAGTACACTTTAAAACAAGAATAGGAGGAGGGTCTTGGGTAGTTATTTGGATTGAGATAAGGAAGGAGTGAAAATGTGGGAAATGGGATACACTATGATATAAACAGTATTTACTTAAAATGCACTAATTGTGAAGGTTGGAAATAACTTTGGAAAAGGATATGTTAGGGATTAATAGTTCACATAGCTCTTGATGTAACTCAGGTCCTTGAGATTAGCAATCCATTTCCTGAGTCTGCCTCTTTTTTCTTGATCAAGTCTCTGCAGTCTACATTCAAACTGTGTGGTCTTAGAGTGGCAGGGCCTATGGCTATCACATTCAGGGCTGATTCTGAGTGCCAGCCCCCAGGCAGGCTGTGCCTCCAGTAACCTAGCTGGGTTTCTGCACTTCCAGCATTTCTGCAATTCCAGCATTTCCCTTCTCTCATTGGTTCTGTGTGAAGACCTGCAGGGTGCTTCTGTGGTGTCTGTGGCTCGCTGTTCCTCCTCCTCCAGCTCATTGAGGAGGTTTCTGGCTGTGATGGGCACCTGGCTCCAATGGGAGGGTGGCCTGCAACTTTGCTCCTGTGATGGCTAGCTCTCCTCTTTCAGCTCCTTGAGGAGGTAGCCCCTGTCTGCAATGCACACCTGGCTCCCCAGGGACCCCTGCAGGTCATTTGCTGGCAATGGCTAGCCCTCCATGCAGTCCAGCTCTTTGAGGAGGTTTTCACTGCCACCTCTGCAATGTGCACCTGGCTCCCCCACTCTACTATTTCTTTTCCTTCCCTTCTTCCTCCCTTCCCCTTCTCTAAAAGTAAATGAATGAAATATATATATATTTTTTTATTTAGACATATCTTTTTATTTATTTATTTATTTAAAAATTATTGTTGTTGTATTACATCCATCCTCTTTTTGCTCCCCTCTGTCCCCCTCCCCACCCACCCTTTCCCCCAAAGTCAATCCCATCTTTTCAAATATGTTAAAATCCTCATTGGTGGTGATACAAATGTGCAGCCAATGGAGAGAACCCTGTTTATCACACCTCCCCTTAGAGAGGGGCATACTAGCATGCCTTCATTTAATTTTTACAGCATCCTGGAGAAGTGTAGTAGCCCACCCTTATCCCTGGGGGATACTTTCTGAGGCCCTAGTAGATGCCTAAAACAAGGGATTTTACCAAATCCTATCCATGCTATGGTTTTTCCTGTACATACACACTTATGATAAAGTCTAATTTATAAATAGGCAAAATAAGATATTAACAACAACTAAAAATAGAATATTAAGAACAATAAATTAAGGGCTACTTGAATACAAGAACTGTGATACACTTTGACAGTCAATCTGATAACTGAGATGGCTACTAATGGGGAAGTAGTGTACTTAGTATGGTTACCCTGGACAAAGGGATGACTCATGTCCCTGCTAGAGAGGAGCAGGACAGTGAGAGAGTTCATCATGATATTCAGAAGAATCAGTTTTACAATTTACAAATTGTTTATTTCTGAAAATTTTCATTTTGGACCACAGGTCACTGGAACTATGGAAAGAGAAACTATGAATGTTGGGGGACTACTGTAGTCAGGACAAATGATGTTACCTTTTTTTAACAGAGTGGGAAACTTGGTCATAGAGGCTTTGGGTTTTGTAGCTGATGGGTACAAAGCAGGTGCTAGGGGTCAAATGTAAGCTCTCTGGCTGATTGTGTCCCACCCTGCCACACTTGTTCCAGTATGTGAAGGATGACCATGGGGAAGGTATTATGTTCCCAGCCTCAATCATAGGTAAACCATCTATTATGTATGAGAGATGAGCTTTATTTTGTACTTTAAGACCAACTTTTGTGATTTATGTTTTTATTTTTCTTTGCATTTGTCATCATTAGATTTACATTAGAGTTAGGGACAATGCAAAAGAACTGAAGGAGCTCTCTGAAAAATCCTTGTTATTGTGTTATTCTACATTACACCTTTGCTTTAACTAAATTTATAAACATTCCAGCAAAATAACATTAGCAGGAATTAATTCAGAGCAAATATAGGGACATTCTGCAAAGATTGTTATTATTCTTAACTTTTGTTGTTGAATGCTTTCTAAGCACATACTTTCATAGTTATAAAAACAGTTGCTTAATAATGTGCTATAAGGATGTCATTGTCACCGCTATTTACAGGAAAAAATAGTAGTGTTGGTTTATTTGCAATTCTAAAATCAGTCTTTTTATTTAAAGCTGCTGACTCTCTGCCGTGCAGGTAACATTTCTGACCTATGACTGGGAGGGTTTGTATTGAGAGTCTATTCCATAGTGTGAATAGATTTGCAGATCACTGTATTTAAATTTCATTCACTTCTTTTGTCCTTAGTTTCCACTCATAATTATAATTTGACTTTTAAACGTAATTCAAGCTTATGTTGTGAATCTACAAGAAAAAATGGGTGATTTGGGGCAAGCACTTTGCCCGGCATGAGCATAGGTCACCACACCTACCAAGTGTGGAAAATAATACACATTTCAGAGAGTGTTAAGTGAGACCTTAACTGTGAAAGCACCCTGCAATAGGTGCTCAATAATATTTGAAATCCCTCAATTAGGGCAGTTCAATTAAGTTAGGCTGAGTTAGGATCATTGGCATTTGTGTTTGCCATATGTATCTCACCCTTTTGTAAATGCAGTTTATAAATCTACTTTGCACTTTCATTCTGTCTTGCTGACTTTATATCACTACTAGTTTATGCAATTATGCTACATATATTTGGCTTTCCACTGACAATTCTTCTAGTGGCACTCTGTTCAGACACATTATTCATATGCTTTATTATATCATAGTATCGTGCCATGAGCATTTTAAAAAATAGTTCATAATGCATGAAAGGCCTCATTCTATAGTTTTCATTTCAGTTTCTTAAAAGAAAAAGAAAACTTTTGTTGTGAGGTAATTAACAAATGATACCAGGTGACACTGTTCATAAGTTTACCACATAACAGCTGTAGTTTCTGTAGTCTACAACCCAGCTGTCTTGGTTGGTATTTTTAGCATCACACTCTAAATACACATGCAGAAGTCAAAAATATAAAAATAATATTCTTAAGAAATTCTAGGAAGGAAATCAGTGTCTTCTTTTCTTTGTGTTAAATTATTGTTTTCTGCAAATTATTACACCCCAATAAAATTGACAAGTGTACCTCTATGGTATGGTCAGTAAGAAACCACCAAGAGACATTTTTGAAAATTGAAATTATGAAATACTGAATGCCTAATGCCTGCAGTAGTCTTATCTCTACTAGAATTCAATAACAATAGTCTAAAATTAGGACCATATTATTGCTGATAAAGGAAGAACCATGATTATAAATTTCTATCTCTTGAAAGAAAGTATTTATTTATTTTTAAATATTGTATTCATTATCTTTAGAGAGAGGGAAAAGAAGAGAGGCAGAGAAGGAGAGAAACCTCAACATATGGTTGCCTTTCACATGCCTCCAGCTAAGGGCTAGGCTGGAGACCTGGCTTGCAACCTGGTTATGTGTCCTGGCTGGGGGAATTAAACCAGCAACTTTTGGGTTCCCATGTTGGTGCCTATCCACTGTGCCACCAGCCAGGGCAGAAAGTATTTATTAAATGCCTACTATCGACTAACATTCTTAGAAGTGCAAAAAAAGATCCTTTCTCTAAATAGAAACAAAAATAAATAAATAAATAAACCTTTATTGTCTAGTTGGTAACCTAGTTGTAATGAATAAATTAAGAGAAATATAAATGCCTGATTGTGAAAATAAAGAAGATAGGAGCTTGAGAGGAAAACAGGGCAAATGAAGCACACATTTACCAATGAAAAATCTGAAATGCTGCTCTGAAAACTCCAGATTGGCCACACCTTTGCTCTAATCCCTGCCCCTATGCAGTTCCCATTAGGCTTTTAAAAAATCTTACTAATTTTTTAGTTGATATTCCATTTCATAGCCTTATATACAATCTGTTTGTTGATGAGTGACAAATTTATATCTATAGTTGAAACTTCCCCAAACTTCAGAAATCATGTTCACTCATGTATTGGTCCCACTATTTGAAACCATATTAGCATTAAAATCTTATGACCAAAATTAATCTCTCTATTCCCATCAACATGATTTCATCCCATAAGTCTTCCCAATCTCATACAATGGCAACTATGTCCTACAAGCTTTCATTCTTGAGTTGTCTCCTTCTCTCACAACCCTACATTCCTTATAGCAGTATATTATGTTCTTTGTGTTTTGCTCTTCTCATGGCCAAGCCATGGTCAAGGTCATTATTAACTTGGATTAAATTATTGCTCTAACTTGGCTAGTGTGGCTCGGTGGAATGAGAGCTGCCTTGTGAACTGAAAAGGTCCCCAGTTGGGGGCGTGCAAGAGGCAATCAATTGATGTTTCATCAATGTTTGAACTAAAAAAATAAAATTATTGCTCTAACTTTTTGACTTCTTCTCTGCTTCCTCCACAGCTTCTCTATAGTATGTATATTCTAAACAGGTAAGTCATAGCTTTTTATTCTATGCACAACTCTACAAGAGATTCAATCCTTTCCATCCTCTGTAAGCTCTACAGGGACAGGCTCCTCATTGCCTCCTAGTACTCCCCTCCTTATTCTCTTCACTCTAGGTGCCCAGTTCCCCACTCTGGCACCTTCCCACGGCCCCTTTCTACTTACTGATCCTTTTCTGCTTGCCCTGCCATTAGCCACATGACCAGTTCCCTCATTCATTCAGTTTTTTTCATTAAAAAATGTTTTCAATTAAAGTCAACATTCAATGTTTCTTTGTATTAATTTTAGGTGTACAGCTTAGAGGTTAGTAGGTTTACAGTTGTGATTATGCAAAACAGAGTATATTCTTATTATTTATTAATTATGGTATTATTTTCCATGTGAACAATTGTAAACTTACTTTTGCTTTACACTGTATACTTCATAAAGTGTTCCTCCCAATATTTCTAGTACCCACCCAGCACCATACATAGTTATTACAATATTATTGACTATATTTCCTAGGCTGTACTTTATATCCCTGTGACTATTTTGTAGCTACTAATCCATACTTCCCAACCACTTCACCTTTTTCACCCAGTGCCCCAACCCACCCCCTTTTTGGCAACCATCAGTCTGTTCTCTGTTTGTGTTTTGTTTATTCATTTATATTGATCTTCAAATTCCATTAAATTTTAATTCAAAAGTCATTCTTTCTGTGAGGCTTTTTTATGCTCATGCTGTCTAAGATGTCAATAATCACTCTTACCCTGAACTGTGAAATTTCAGCTATTCTCTCCCTATTTCATATTTTCTCTTAACTACGTATTACTATTATAAATACTGTGTGCTTTATTTATTCAGTTTGCTTATTGTCCCACTAGAATATTGGCTCCCTGAGAAGAGATTTTTGTCTCTTCCTAAACTAAAACAGGGCTGACACACATAACAATTCGCCAATGCAAATTTGTTTCACAATCCCATATGTGGCTTTAAGGACCAGTCCTCCTGGGTTGTGGTCTAGCTAGAAAGGCATAGGATTGTGACTTTATATATGCAGCTAATCAAGGAAGTATATTCAATTAAATAAGTGAACAAAGAAACAAAATTGACTCACATTTGAATCCACTGAAGCCATCAGCTAACTCAGTACCCTAGCAAGACATAGATTGTGTGTCCTTTTTCATGTCTGAGTTATCCACTCTAGTTAATAATGTATTATACACTTAAAATGTCATGTTATCTGTTCTTAACACAACAAAAACAAAAAGGTATCTTGAACAAAGTATTACATGGGTTTGACTTCTGTGACTGCAGATCACATTCTTATCAATAAGACTTCCAAAAGGTTATTTGGTTGGTCAGAGAAGCGAAAACACTGCCTTCCCTCAGATGGAGGGACATATGAACATACAGTGATAGTTCTTATGACTAACATAGCCTGCCTATAAAATAAAAGGCACATGCAGTTGTTCACTGCCAAAAACCCTATGCTGTAACCATTTCTCAAATGTTTGAAGAAAGTGTTTGGTGACACTCCTATGAGCATCTTACTGCCTATTTCTTAGGAGATTTGCTAAATAGTAACAATGAGCAGCTGATTGCACTAGAAGTCATTGCGCTTTTCTTAGATAAATATTCCTTTCTACGTGACCCGTCCTCTGATTTTATCTGCAGCAGAAGAACAAAATCCAATATAAAGATGCAGAGCAGTCAAATAGTACCACAGGAATTGCTTCCTGGTTGATGATCAATAAGTGAAGAGCTTGGATTATAATTTTATGAATTCTTACCAAATTTCTTCTGTGAAAATGAAATCTAGCACCCTTAAAGTGTGATTGAGTGTTACTTGAAAAGAGGTTCTATGTATTTTTAATTCCAGATACTGTGAGTGGAACATATATCTTCCTTGCATTAAATACTCATTGTTGATGAAATGAGACATGAAGCTTTTGGAATAAACTATTCTATCACAACTTTTATTTAATATTTTAAATAAAATCTGATGTACCCTAAAGGTTAAACTCACTGTAACAAAGCAAGTAAGCAGATCTCACCATTGTATCTGTTAGCCTTACATACTATTTTTCATATAAAGCTATATTGTTAGGTGCCCTATCAATATTATATTGATAACAAGGAAAGCTACATTCATCTTCCTTTCTTTATGTTCAGGATTAAATTCAGTGATTCTTCAATTACCTGGACTCAATGATAGGACTTTTTTTTTTTTTTTTTTTTTTTTTATAATTATTACCTTACTCCCTGTACCTCAAAGTTTAAACATGTCACTTCATTCCAACAACTTATCTTCTTTGATAAGTTGCTTTGGACATAAGTGCCTTACTCAGCTGAGAGAAATCTTAGAGTCCCCAGAGACATTAAATGCATTTGTAGGTAGGTAGACACACTGTGTCTCCCTCTACAACTAGGAAGGAATATAGCTACCTTCCAGAAATTCCAGAAAATTGAGCTACATAGAAATCCAATGAACAAAGATATAAAGAAGAAATACTCATCCAGACAGGTAGTTGGGGTGGAGCTGGGACAGAGAAGATACAGTTTGGCAGTGCATTTTGGTAGTACGATTTGTTAGCAAGGGAGCTATGGCCAGCTGGCAGAAAGCACAGTCATACACATTAAAAAAAAAAAAAAAAAAAGGAAGGACTAGTTGGGGAGTGCTCTCAGCACCATACCATACCACACGGCTCATGGTTCCAATGTCAGGGTAGGGTGGGGTGGGGTGGACAGTGAATAAAGTCACATCATTTCTAACTGAAAAAACAGTGGTGGTTGGGGCGGAGGAAGAAACTGCTGATTTCTGAGCAGAGTGTGTTTGTTTAGAGGGCCCTCATGGTCCTAGAACACCTGCAGACTCACCCATTCTGGGAACCATGGTCAAGGCAAGAGGTAAAGAAGCATTAGTCCCATGTGGGAAGCAGATGAGGGTGCCTGGAAAAGGATCGAGTGCTAAGCAAGCAGCATTATTCCCTCTCATACCCCTCCCCCATGTACAGTGCCAAAGGTGATAAAATGGATTGCCCCATACTGAGGAATACATTAGGCTCTACCCACTACAATGTAACAGGTACAACACCTCTACCTAAGATACAAAGGCAAACACAGGAAACTGTCAAGTTGAGGAGACAGAGAAATATGGCTCAAAAGAGGGAACAGATCAAAATTCTAGTGGGAGAACTAAGCCATGAGGAGATAGCCAACCTGACAGATGCACAGTTTAAAGCACTGGTGATGAAGATGGCCACAGACTTGACAAATAAGCTTGAGTACAGATACAGAAGGAAAGAAGTGAAGGCTATGCTAAGTGAAATGAAGGAAAATCCACACAGAATCAAAGGTGAAAGGAAGGAAACTGAGGTTCAAATCAATGATTAGGAAAATGAGGAAAAAATAAACAATCAACCAGTACAGACTGAAGAAATAAGAATTGGTAAAAAAAAAAAAAAGTGAGGAGAGGCTTAGGAACCTCTAGGACAACTTTAAATGGGCCACCATTCAAATCATAGGGTTGCCAGAAAGAGAAGAGGAAGAGGAAGAAATTGAAAACATGTGTGAAAAAGTAGTGAAACAAACTCCCCAAATTTGGTGAAGGATATAGACATGCAACTCCAGGAAGCACAGAGAGTCCCAAAACAAGCTAGACCCAGAGAGGATCATACCAACATACATTATAATTAAAATGCCAAAGGTTAAAGATAAAGAGAGATTCTTAAAATTAGCAAGAGAGGCCCTGGCTGGTGGCACAGTGGATAAGGTGCTGGCCTGCAAACCCAAAGGTCGCTGGTTTGATTACCAGTCAGGGCATATAACCAGGTTGTAAACCAGGTCTCCAGCCAGGTCCATAGCTGGAGGCAGGTGAAAGGCAACCATATATTGATGTCTCTGTCCCTCTCTGCCTCTCTCCCTTCCTCTCTCTCTAAAAATAATAAATAAAATCTTTTTAAAAATCAGCAAGAGAAAAGAAGAGAGTTACCTAAAGGGTTTCTATAAGACTATCAGCTGGCTTCTCAAAGGAAACTTTGCAGGCAAGAAGAAAATAGCAAGTATTCAAAGTAATGAAAAGCA
This sequence comes from Noctilio leporinus, assembly GCA_004026585.1. NCBI lineage: Eukaryota > Metazoa > Chordata > Mammalia > Chiroptera > Noctilionidae > Noctilio > Noctilio leporinus. Next base: position 20,590 of record PVIW01007606.1, read on the forward strand.
AGGACCTACAACCAAGATTACTCTATCCAGCAAAACTATCATTTAGAATGGAAGGACAGATAAAATGTTTCCCAGACAATGTAAAGCTAAAGGAGTTCATCATCACCAAGCCATTATTATATGAAATGTTAAAGGGATTTATTTAAGAAAAAATTAAAACTATCAATATTAAAATGACAACAAACTTAAAAGTGTCAACAACAGAACTAAAAAAGCTAGAACAAAAGCAAACTAAGCAAAACACCAGAATAGGGTCAGAATCACAGGTAGGGGAATCATTGGGAGCGTTATTAGCTAGGAGAGGAAAGGGGGAAAAATAGGTAAATGGTGCTGGAATTAGGAAACATAATTGGTGGGTACAAGATAGACAGGGGGCATTTAAGAATATAGGAAAGGGTAAAATCAGGAAATAAATGCACAACTCACAGACATGAACTAAGGTGGGTGATATTGCAGGAGGGATCCTGGGTGGAGGGAAGTAAAGGAAAAAGAAATTAGTGCAACTGTAACAGTATAATCAATAAAATATACTAACAAATAAAAATTTAAAAAATTTTAAAATGTATTTGTGGCTTGGTTGTGACTTTAAATACAATAATGGCTCTCAGAGTGTTATTCAACGGAGATGTGTACTAGACAGAGATTTTAAATTCTCACTTTAACAAATTGCTGAAGCACAATGATGTTCTTTCTCCTATGGTAGTAATAGAATTCCAGATTCTTTGAAACACAGCAGAATAAAATGTGTACTTTTTTAAAAAAGGAGTTCTATCCCCAACGGACAAGAGGAAGAACTGTGATTGTAGGGCACTTCATTGTTTTCTCACAGAGCCATACCAAACTCTCCGGAAAACAATTACAGGATCTTTCTCAGCAGATAATTGCAATACACATCTGTCACTTTCAGGAAAAATGGACCTACATGCTGCCTTCTCTGGATCCCTTCCTGTTCTGTTGTAACAGTGAAGTCACCCAACTTCCGTGATTCACTTTTAAAGTCATCCTTTATTGTCACTCCAGCTCTCGTTTCTCTGGCTGAGGTAATCCAGAGTGACTACTGAATTTATGTTAAACTAAATGGATGAAAAATTGTTAAGATTATGACCTCAAAGAACTATTAAATACTAGCAATAGTCAAAGCTTTCTACCAAATGGTATCATCATTTTATTACATGTTTTTGTATGTTTTTATTTCAAAAATCTTTGTTACAACTTCTCTGTGTGCTTATCTTATGCTTGCCCTTTTAAGTGCTGTTTTACTTCTTTATAATGACAAACTTATGATAGCCAAAACTGATCTTTTTATAGCACTTTTTAAAGAAACAGATGACAACATTTGAGAATGTTGGAAGATCTTACAACATACTATCTTTTCTCTGTGTTTACCATAGTACTAAAGGTCTAGTATTAGATATTTACTTGGGAGATTACATGCCATCCTCACCACAAAAGCATTAATTTAAATGTACAGCACACACTTTTGGGGATCTAAGAACACTGCAGATCTGACAGGGGGAGAGTATGATAGAGAGGAAGGAGATAGTCACTTATTTAGTGGATATTATTCTCTAGATATGTTTATATCTATTTTTATTTAATGTTTGGAACAACCATTGTATAGGTGAGTAAACCAATATTTAGAAAACTTAGTGACTTGCCCTAAGCAATCATCTAATGATTACCATATTCTAAGTGTGGTCTGTAAGGTTACAAGAAAAAAATTGCCAAATAACAGTTTTAACTTCTTCAGATTTAGTGCTTACATCAAAATAATTGGATGGTTTATCAAATTAATTTAAGATTATAGGTACAAAAGCAATTTGCTTAAAAGGCAAACAACTTTACCAAAATGGCTGAGTTTTCTGTATTCAAAGTAGTTTTTCGTTTTGACCTAATTAGGAGAAAATACAACATAAGAAGAATATGGTCTTGTAAGTCCTATATATTTAAAGTAGATTACAAATTTTTCACTTCCTAGCTGTGTGACTACAGAAAAGTTTCTTAATCTTGCTGATAAAAATAAGGTTTAATAAAACATTACATAAATGAAGAATAAAATGAGAATAATCTCTCTTATTAGACTACGTGGCATAAATTATTTAATGAACAAACTAATGTAATAATAATATAAAAAGCAATGATAGAAAGTTTAAGAAGAAAGAGGCACTGTTCCTAGATTTCCCAACCTTCTAGTCCTATTATTTATAGTTTGAATATCATAAAACAGAAATCCTTATATAACATGAACATATTTATTTTCAATATTGCTTTCATCTTAGTTAAGGACTTTTATAAAGGTCTTTTGTATTATGAAGTTTGAGTGAACTTGAACTTTAAATCTAATCTATCCTTTGTTTTGAAAAAGATTTACACCTCAGCCATCCTCTCAAACAGCTGTAGGTCTGTTGTGTCCCAGCTGGGTTTCACCTGTTGTATCAGACAACCACAGCTGAACAACTTGCAGAGAAGGACGCAACCCCACCAGCTGGTGCCAAACCTTTTTGACATAACCCAGTATTCTGATTACATGTGTTCTTTTATGCTTGTGAACACACTGGGTTGGGTTTTGAACCACAACATCTTCAGGTTCTCTTAAGTGTATCCTTTACTGGAGGCTGAAGGCTATAAACCAGTTACCATGAAGAGGATAGGAGATCAGTGTGATGAAAGCTGGTTCTAGGAACTGAAAAGAGCTTCACTATGGTGTTATAGAAACTGTTGGTGCTAAACATAAATTCTGCACTCTTTGAGTCACTATAATTGTAAAACAGTAGAAAAATATTGAAAGCAGGAATGTATGTATTTGAAATGTATATGGCAGGGGAGACAAAGGCAAAACGAAAAACCAGGCCCAGTTTGACTCAAGGGTTTGCTTCCCTAGTTGTCTGAGCTCCTTACCTGTCTTAAAACCTGTCATCTTTGCACTTGTCTTTCCAAACCTTCTTGTTTTTAGACATCTCCCCCATTTTAACTTTCTCCCTTCCAACAAATCCTTAACATTCTGCCAACTTTTTCCTAAAACATAAGAATATATATGATTGTCCTTCTGCTTAATAGAAAAAAGTAGTTCTCTACTTTTTCTGCAAAGCTGTACTTCTCTCTTCATTTGCTGGCCTTACTCCCTATCATTCATTGCCTTTGGCCACATACACACAGTCATGTCAGGCACTCATGGGACTCGTAGCCCCTGTGGTCTTAAATATTCCCTTTCTTATAGCTGAAGAGTGGTGCCAGTGCCCTTCATTAAATTAGCCGAATTGTGCCCACAGAGCTAACATACCAGTAATATTTTATCACATGAGAACTGATCTGTATTGCTGGATTCTGTCAGGTTAAAATTATTTGGTTTACTATTTGTTTAAACTAATCTAGTTATCTATCCCTATGCCAACACCATATTGAGTTGATTCCACTGGCTTTATAGTATTTGCTGACATTTGCTAAGTAAACTTTAAAATAAGCTTTATTGGCTATTCCCAGAGATATGCATTTTCACATCAATTTTTAAAATTTAATTTTTATGGTATTTTTTTCACTGCCATTTAGTCTCCTTATATCCTCTTGCCCCAGCAATCACCACTCATGGATTTTAACATCATTTTATCCAATTTCAAATTGGATAAAGTCTATTAGACTTTGAATGGTAAATTTAATTAAATTTATGTATTAATATTTAGAGAACTGACTTGTGGCATAAACAATGCTCTTTATTATGTTTGGTTTTTTAAAAATGTCAGGTTCATTTTAATTTTTTAATTAAAAGCCTCATTAACTATTTTACAAAAAAAACCACAACAAATAAAAAGTAGCCATTTTGGATATCCTAAAGCTATTTTGCCCCTTTGCAGCTTTTTTGAGATCAAGGAGAGAAAGATAAAGGTTAAAAGAAAATATTGGTAGGGAATTTCTGGGTAACTGAGGTACTGGCAGTCAACAAAATAAAGAAGTAATGGATTTTACCCAAAGTATAAAGTAAATATTCATAACTCTATATGGTATAAATAAATAAGTGAATAAACTAATAAATATGGCACAAATAAATTTTCCATGCAGTAAAATGTCAAATAATTTACTGGTGATTTCACTTAATCTATATACTCTACCCTTAAAGGATAAAGCATAACTTCTCAGTCCTTAGATGTGGATTCTATAGTGGAGAATTGTGACAAACTCTATCTTTTCCATGTGATCAAGGCCGGTATCAATTCATAAATCACATTTATAATATATATACATATTCAATATGATGTGACAAAATGGTACTTTATCTCTGTAAAGATTATAGAGATAAAGATCTAGTAACCCATAACCTCAGTCGTCTTATGAAAAACACATTAAACAAATCTCATTAGAGAGGCATCTTACACAATACCTGAGTAACAGTCGTCAAAACAATCAAGATCATCACATACAAGGAAAGTCTAAGAAACTGACCCAGCAGGAGGAGCCTATAGAGACATCATGCTAGATGTAATGTGGCATCCTGGATGGAATTCTGGAACAGGAAAACAACATTAAGTAGAAACATAATCCATAATAATGGATTGATACTAGTTCATTAATTATAAAATGATGCAGAATATATGAGAAATCTGTACCATTTTCTCATTTTTTCTATATTTCTATAAACTTAAAACTGTTTTTTAAAAAAGTCTACTAAGCTTTGGTCAGGTGGTTCAGCTGGTTGGAGCATCATACCATACACCAAAAGCATTGTGGGTTTGATCCCTAATCAGGGCACATACCTAGGTTGCAGGTTTGATCCCCAGTTAAGGATGTACATGAGGCAACCCATCAGTTTCTCTCTCTCTCTCTCTCTCTCTCTCTCTCTCTCTCTCTCTCTCTCTCTCTCTCTCTCCCCTTCCCTCTCTCTTTCCTCCCTCTATGTCCTCTTTCTTAAAAAAAAAAAAAAAAAATCATTAAATGTATCCTTTGGTGAAGGTTTTTTTTATTAAAAGGAAAAAAGAATAGTGAGTTTGAACTACTAATGGTTTAAATTTCAATGTGATGTTTACCAGTTTTCACTAAGGTATTTTTCAGGATTTGTTGTCTGATATACCTAGGTTTTATTAGCTTGGGGGGATTTTGGGGGTACACAATAGCTGAGGTAGACGTATATTTTGAAACAACTCCTCCAGAGCAATGCATATAACTGCTCACTTATTTTAAAAGTCTGGCTTTATGTGAGTTCATGTCCTAAAAATATTTTGTTATTGTTGGTGTGTACAGATTTATGAATATTGATGGCTAAGGAGTAATTTACCAATCTAAAATTTTTACTGAAATTTCATACTTAATCATGTAATCAATGGCTTATTTTATAGTAAAACATTAAAGAGCTAATTATATATAAAGAACACTTGGATTGACAAAATGAAGACTAGTTTTCATGATGCCTCAGCCTTATCCTTCCTTACACAGATAAGCTAATATTGAATGAAGTAAAATGCACTCAGTATCCCCAAATCCTTACCTTCCTTGCATTTCTTCATCTACTGCTATCAGCATGATATTTTTACAGGATTAAAACTGCTCTCAGGAAAAGCAACAAAGACCTAGTAACTGAAATTTGTTGAAAAGTATTTGTTCTTATTTTAGTCAATCTTGTTACCACATGGTAGTATTTATGTCCAAAACACAAGAGCTAGTCAGGGCTCAAAGCAGGATGAACATGACAACTTAAGTGTGGAATAAGGTTACTGAGTTTACTGTAAAAAAAACACCATCAAGGATTCAGATTCAAATGGACACAGTGCCCTCTCTCCTTCTTAGGGCCTCTCAGGGGCCTGCAGGGAGGTCCAGGATCAATGCAGTCTACATGAACCATAAAAGCACAGAATTACAGACTTGGGACTTTTTCCATTATATCCTGGAGCAAGCAGTATCATGACTGTACCCAAAACTATTCTTTCTATGCAAGTCACATGCCTCTCTTTGCTCTTTCTTTCAAGTGAGTGGGCCTGCGGCACCTGACCGGGGCCCATCATATGTAAGCCCCTTCACTGCCTGGCTTCCTTTCTCTTCCTCTCCTTGACTCCCCAAGTACAGGACCCTTTAACCAGTTTTCTTGTTTCCGCTCTCACCCTGACAAACCAAGCTCTTACCCCTGTAATCTTACAAGTGAAATAATGTCATTGCCCATTCAAAAATAAAATAATTTACTTAAACCCCATTGCCTTCAAAATCAATGTTAAGCTTCTTAACATTCCATATTTCAGACATTTCAGTTTACAGTTTATGCAGTTCCAGAGAAGAAAAGCTTCCTATTATTAGCCCCTGAAGAAATGGAGAAGCAGGCATTGTCATTGTCCCCCTCTGGTGGTAATCACTGCAGCAAGCAGCCTTTTGTGTCTAAAATTAAAAACCAGGGATGGAAACCACATTTTTCATGCCTTCAACTGTTCCCTGTCATAAACTAAGCTACCTGAAATGACATTCATGTTTTTAAGCCTTGAGAGTATTAGCCAGTGAAACTTAAGACTGATACTTAATGAAGAAAAGCAGTTCCTCAAATATTTAAATTCAAGGAGATATAAAATTCAGCCATCATAGATCATAATCAGCTGAAATAGATCACCACTTTTCTTTCATTGAGCCACCTCTCTCTTTTCAATAGAAGGTATCTTTGATATAATTTTATAATGCTGGGAGTTAGAGTTTAGATCAGTAACATTTTACTGTTGCTATATCTGGATTAGTGGCTTGTTTGTTTAGGGGTTGACAAAGGCTTATATTTTTAAACAAGCAGTGGAATATCGAGAATGTTCTGAAATTTGGAAATTCTTCTTTAATCTTGATTTTTTTACTTACAAATGCACTCCAAGCAAATGATTAATTTATCCCTAAAGACAATCTCTTTAATGAAAAAGAACACTTGAAAATTGGTTTGATCGTTAGGAGCTACACAAAGCACTGTGTTAAGAAATAGCTTATGATGGGTGGGTAGGGGGACAGAGGGGAGCAAAAAAGGGATGGATGTAACACAACAACAATAAAATTAAAAAAAAAAAAAAAAAGAAATAGCTTATGATTAGGCCAAAAGCAATTTAGCCAAAGCAATTTGGTTTATTGTGTGATGGAATTGAAAGTAAGAACAACAAAAAAAATCATTGAAAATGAATATTCTTCCATGTAAGTCTGTCTTTAAAGTATGATGCTACTTAAAATGATTTCTGAAAATATGTGTTATTATGGACTTTGGGAGAGGGATTTCTATTTACTCTTTACTAACTTATCTTTTAAAAATTTATATTTCTTTATTCCTGCTTTGCTGTCTTTGCAATAGCAAAAATATGGAAAACCACAGATGCCCACAAACTGAACAGTGAAGTCCTTATAGTGATTATCTCTGGGTAGTTAATATTGTGATGTGTTCTTTAGAAGAGGAAAATCAATTTATTTTTCTTTTTAAATCTATTTTAAAAAGAGATAAATTAATTACAAAATACGTAAAATAAATTGAACATATTGATAAAGATCTGAAAATATTCAAAGAGTTGTAGAACTCTAATAGAGAACCAAAACTAACACTAACTCAAAGAATATGTGTGTTAATTACCTGCAACATTAACATTTTTACTAAATTGCCCTGAGACCCTGTTTATACTTGGCTAAACATTATTGATCAAATTACCTATGGACACTTAGGGCTGGACTCAGGGTTCAGGGCTCAGCTAGAAAGAACAATTTGATTGATCAGGATGTCAGCCTTTACTGGAAGAAGCAATTAAGTTAAAATATTAAACCAGAGAGGAGAGGGTCATATGCTTACCCCCTAGAAAATAAATCATATTTCTATAAACAAAGAGAAAATGTGTGAAGAGCACATCTAGGCATCATCATGCTGCAGTAAAATAAAAAGGAAATCATGAAGAATTCCTCTAAGCTTTAGCCTTACAGACAATATAATTTAGACCAAAATCTTTCAATCCAGAAATCCTATCTGCAAAATCAGTAAAGAAAGAAAACAGTTGTAGTATTATTAAATGAGCATTAAACCAGAATAAGGATGCCTATTCCAGGTACTCCACTGAGAGGTTGCAAAGACAGAAAGCAAACTCATCCTCTTAACACATTGTTGACCAGTAAAAAAAAAACTTATCGTTGAATGATAATGAGTTAACTCATACTTGCATTAACTTTTACTGTAAAATTGCCAGTCAATAATGTGTTAATGAACAGGTGGAGGTAGTTTGCTACACAAGTTAACTTATGCTTGTACTTGCATTAGCTTTTGTACAAAATTGCTGGTCATGAGTGGGTTAAGTGGCTAAGCAGATGCAAGCCCTTACGTTCATGTTCTTGGGATAAACACTAACTATTCCACCAGTAACTGGGATTGATCACCATTTTGTCCCACATGATTTATTCTAAACCCACCTTCTAATGAGAATGTAAGTCCATGTTGTCTAATGGCTTTATTCAAAGGGAAAAGAAACTCCAGTCTTGATGACAGGAGATGGTATTGCTATCTTCCTTTTTTTTACTTACTTACTTACTTACTTACTTATTTATTTAATTGTATTGTTGTTGTATTACATCCATCCCCTTTTTGCTCCCCTCTGTCCTCCTCCCCACCCACCCATTTCCCCCAAAGTCAATCCCACCTGTTGTCCATGTCCATGGTTCCTCTATGCTATCTTCCTTGATGTCACATTTCCTAGAGGTGGCTCCCTGGGAAAGATCCTTAAGAAAGACTTTCCAGAATTACAAACAAAACTGGCAAGTTTAGCTTTTACATAAGATTTACATACAATTTGAAGAGATAGAGAAAGAACTTACAAGGTTTCTGAAGAAAATGCTCTAAAAGGATGTCTCTTCCCTTGTTTTGAATAGCAGAATTAAGGCTCCTATTTTACTTTTCTTGACCCTTTTGTCTTTTGCTTATTCTACAGTAGCATGGTGGCCTCGGCTGTCCAGTGTCCACAGCGCTAGCTGCTCAGCTGTGAGGGTGGGTGGTCTCCTCCTACTGGGAGCCTGCTTCAATGTTATCCCTTCAACATGGCATTTCCTACAGCCATAACTCCTTTTCCTCAATTGTCCTGAAACCAAGTTGCCAGAACTCTCCAAAACCTAAAGTGCTCTGTAATTGCTTTCATATACTTCATATACTTCAGTATAGATGGAAGATACGCACCAGTTTCAAGTTGCCTTTCATTCCTAACAACAGGAGGGATGTGAGCCAATGTTGGAAAAATCAGGAAACAAAGTAGATAACAGGCAATTGAAAGATCCTGGTGTGGATTCCCATCTTCAGAAGGTTATAACAAGCCTTTCGAATAATGGCATCTGTACCTACACTGGAGGATTGTTAATTATCATTAAGTGAAGTTACAAATAATATCTCACTGGAGAAATGAGTGATGTTCGTACAATATTAATTGCCAAAATAGTTTTAGCCTATTGTTAGGCATCTCAACTCTTATGTGATTATGAATAAAAATCTGGTAAGTGAGTAGTTTAGCCTTCCAAAATGGTCCCAACAGCTTAAAATAAGTTGGCATAACTTACCTTCAGAACATTGTTAAATTTGGATCTGAGTAAACCTTTCATGCAAACTATCAAAGTATCTAAAAAGACAGAGAACTGACTTATGGATGTATACCAAAATACAAAACTCTCTCTCTTTGTAGCATACCTCCTGGCACACAGTTTGTTGGGGTGCAGGGTGCTTACCTCCAACTGTTAGAAACTAGTGATGCCCACCACAAAGGATATGACAATTATTAATCAGCAAAATGACCTATGTCAGTTCCCAACAAATGGCTAAGAAAATGTTTAGTTCACTAAGTAATGAAACAAGTGATTGTATAAACCCATACAAGACATTGAAGGTAATAAAATCAAAACCTAAGAGGACAAGTAAAGCTTAATTGTTTCCAGAAGAATTATGCTAATAAAAATCAATGAAAAAATAAATGTAGAGAATAAAGATGATTCCATGAATTTTGAATCTACTAACAATCTACATTGAAAATCTAAAAATATAAATTGGTAGAGCACATTTAAAAAAAAGGCTTGATTTAAAAAAAAATAAGATTAGCCCTGGCTGGTGGCTCAGTGGATAATGTGCTGGCCTGCAAACCCAAATGTCGCTGGTTCGATTCCCAGCCAGAGCAACATAACCAGGTTGTAAACCAGGTCTCCATCCAGATCCATAGCTGAAGGCAGGTGAAAGGCAACCATACAGTCAGTGATGCCTCTCTCCCTCTCTGCCTCTCTCCCTTTTCCTTTCTCTAAAAATAAATAAATAAAATTTAAAATAAAGAAATAAGATTAAGCTCTGGCTGGTGTGGCTTAGTGGATTTTGTGCCAGCCTACAAACCAAAAGGTCGGTCAGGGCACATGTCTAGGTTGTAAGCCAGGTCCCCATTTGGGGACGTGTGAGAGGCAACCGATCAATGTATTTCTCACATATTGCTGTTTTTTCCCCCTTTTTCCCTCCCTTCCTTTCCCTAAAAATAAATAAATCAAATATTTAAAAAATAAGATTAAGTGTTCTGGTCAAGATGGAGGCATAGATAGATGTGTTTCTCTTCCTTGCACAACCATGTCTCATAACAAATAACAACCAGAATCATCAGAAATTTAGTTGTATAAACTCCAACAACCATGGATTTAGAGAAGCCATGTTGATTCACATGGGTAGCAGGGGTGGAGTTGCAGAGATGGGCAGAGACCCAGTGTGGCTTGGAGAGGTAGTGGTGGCGGTAACAGAACTGAAGATCCTACATTCACGTGTAGTGAATAAAAATGAGGAGGATTACCTTATGAATGAGGGATCCCAGCCCCAGGCCAAACAGCACAGCACAGCCCAGGATTCCAGCTTGGGGAAAATGAATGCCCATTACCTCTGGTTGTAAAAGCCAGTGGGGGTTGAGGCAGTGGATAAAAACTGCCAGATTTCACCACTTAAAGGGCCTGCCCAGACTTAGAATATATGTAAATCCACCCATTCTAGGTTTCAATACCAGGGCAGCAGCTGGAAAAACACCAGTAGCCTACAGGAAGTGGGTGAAGTGACTGGAAACAGGGCCAGTGGCAGGCAAATTGCCAGAAGCCAGGCAGCAGCACGGTGCCCTCTCCAAGCCCTCCCCTAACACAGAGTCACGAAGTGGTGAAGTTGGTTGTCCTACCCTGACAATCTCCTAACACTCCACTCCATACAATTTACAGGCGCCTTTTCTACATAGGCCACACTACTAAAATAGGAAGTAAAAGCAGCTCTACCTAATACACATAGATGTGGCTGCTAAATTGAGGAGACAGAAATATAGCCTAAATGAAAGAACAGAACAAAACCCTAGAGAAATAACTAAATGAAAGAGATAGCCAACTTTTCAGATGCAGAGTTCAAAATACTAGTGTCAGGATGCTCAGAGAACTCATTGAATATGGCAAAAACATAAAAGAATAAAGGTTACTAAGTGAAATTTTAAAAAATCTACAGGGAATCAACAGTGAAGGGAAAGAAACCAGGATTCAAATCAATGATTTGGAGCATAAGGAAAAAATAAACATTCAATAGAATAGAAAGAAGAAACAACTACAACAAACAAACAAAACAAAACAAAAAAGTGAGGGGTGGCTTAGGAACTTCTGGAATGACTTTAAATGTACCAACATCTGAATCATAAGGGTACCAAAAGGGGAAGAGCAAGAGCAAAAAGTTATTTCCTTTATTTGCTGGGAGAGGGAAGGGGGAAAAGTTATTTGAAAAAATAATGAAAGAGAATTTTCCCTAACTTGGTGACAGATATAGACATGTCAGTCCAGGAAGCACAGAGAGTCTCAAACAAGTTAGACTTGAAAAAGACCAGACAAAGACACACCATAATTAAAATGCCAAAGATTAAAGATAAAGAGAGAATCTTAAAAGCAGCAAGAGAAAAGCAGAGAGTTACCTATACAGGAGTTCCCATAAGACTATCAGTTGATTTCTCAAAAGAAATTTTGCAGGCAAAAAAGGGACTGACAAGAAGTATTCAAAGTAATGCAAGCAAGGACATACAGCCTAGATTGCTCTATCCAGCAAAGCTATCATTTAGGGCAGAAAAAGTGCTTCCCAGACAATGTAAAGCTGAAGGAGTTCATCATCACCAAGCCATTATTACATGAAATGTTAAAGGGACATATTTAAGAAGTAGAAGAAGATTTTAAAAAAACATGAACATTAACTAGTAACAAATTCACAACTATTAACAAATGAATCTAAAAAAGCAAACTAACTAAGCAAACAACCAGAGCATTAACATAATCATAGCTACAGAGATCATTTGTAGGATTATCAGCTGGGAGAGGGAAGGGGGGAAATGGGGAAAATGGTGCAGGGGTTAAGAAGCATAATTGGTAGGAACAAAATAGACAGGGAGAAATTAAGAATAATACAGGAAATGGAGAAGCAAAGACCTTACATGCACAATTCATGGACATAAACTAAGGGCAAGATTGTTGGAGGGAAGGGGGTACTGAGCAGAGTGGGACAAAGGGGGAAAATTGGAACAACTGTAATAGCACAATCAATAAAATATAGTTAAAAATAGATTTAAATGAGTTGAAAATACTTGAGCCTATAAAATAAATAAAATTCTCAATGATAGTTAAATGAAATTTTCTGACTTCTTGTACCTTTTTTTTTTTTTAATTTTATGTACAATAGCACTTGTAAGTTTGGGTATATAGGTTTGGGAATTTCAGTGACTGTGTAAACTCACATTATCTGCATTAAATTGAAATGGGCAGAGAGGTTCAGGTCTGCATTCAAATATTTTGTCCTTACTTGCTTTCAATCTGTTATTTACATGCTGGTTTCCAGATCCATCATAGATGTCGGTAGGTAGATTCTGAATATCCATTCTCCTTAACAGTCATGTTTTATCTCTCTTTTCTGATTTCCTAGAGCAGAAGACTGATTTTTTTTCCCACATTGCCCACCATCTCCAAAGCAAACTCCCTCTCTAGTTCTATCTCCCCCTTACCCAGCATGCACTCTCCCCAGTCCTTCTGCTCACCCTTACCCTCCACAACCTTCAGGGGGCTTAGCACATGTGGTTTTAGCTGTCTTTTATTTTTGGAACTTTGTGTGATAAAGACTTAGTCATTTTAGTAGAGAAGAAATACAGACTTCTGCAAGCTAAGTTCCCCCACTCTCATTCTGTCAACTCCCATCATATCTGAGATCTCCAAAAGAGATGGTACATGCATGAAGAGGGAAACATACATCAAGTACTAGTAGCTAAGCTTAATTAAAACAAGTAAACAGTTATTTACTTAACCTATTAGTCTTTTAAAATGACATTTAAATCTGAGAACAGAGATGGAAGAAACAATTGTCATTATTAAATCTGTATGAGTATATTAGAAAATAAGTCACACATTTTAAATTTAAAAAGTAACATAATTTAAAATCGAAGTCATAATCTCTCACAAAGATTATTTAACCCTAATGAATGAAGACCATATCACATTTACATTAAATCTCTGTTATCTGAATTTTACTTATCTGGAGTAATTTTTATTATTAGCTATTGACAAGAAGGGCTATTGAATTGCTAAAGTGACAGCGGGGGTTGTGCACATGAGAAACAATAGGGAATACTTTGATTCTTTCTGGGCATTTCAATTCTACTTACTTGAGATGTAAAAACATACTTTCTTTCATTAAGAGCTTACACAGTGCACAATGAAGAACCTTCACCTCTTTGCAAATGGGCATAATATGTGGTAATAAATTGACAGAACAAGAAAGTGAAAACTGCACAGCTTTTCAGATTTTCTTAAGTTACAGTATATGAGTGCTTCATTCTTTAATAATTTATATCCCCAATCAAGAAACATAAATTGATATCTTTTTATGAGCAAAACACTGTGCTCATAAAGATGAGATATGTGTGAAGATGGAAAAGTGAGTAAGACAGAGATCGCCCTTTGGCCTGATCAGTGTCAACCTACCAACAGAGACCCAGATGTGGATGATCATCACACCCACCAACGGCAGAAATTGATCTCTTTGTTTTGTAAGTTCATTTCTGATTCTCATATCAACTTTGTACAGATTACTATCCCTGTTTTACAAATCAAGAAACAGTCTCATGGGAATCTATTTAGATAGGCTCAAGAAGGCATATCTACAATAAACACACTTGGAACTCAATCCAGTGCCACTGGACTTACAGTCCCAGGCTCCTGTCACAATACCAGCCTGCTTTTCTAGGTAGTGTTATAAGATACATAAGATATGTAAAAATGAAGTTCTGAGTTATTTCAGAAGAATACTTAAGCAACTCCAAATGGAGAGAAAGATGCAAAAGCTTCATGGCAAAGAAACAAATTTCTATATAAACAGATATACTCATATTCAATTTCTAATTAAGCAGAGCAAAATGGCAGTGGTTCCACTCCAGCTGCCATTTTAGATACATATGTGCACTGCTCCACAATTATTCATTCATAGCTTGTAGATTCAAAGAAAAATATGTGGGTGAAGATTTAGGGAAGGCTTTTCTTAGAGTAAAATGTGCATGGTCCTTGAAATACTAAAGATGCCCTGGGTTGTTACATTATTCTGGTCTGGTGCACTAAGTTAAAGAAAAATTGATGATTTTAAACTCCAAGAAAAATATGAATAATACAATCATTAAAATTATTTTCTATCTAGATATTAGTAGCACAGCCATTAAAATTTTAGTATTTTATGCCATATTATTAACACAATTCACAATACAGATAAAGTCATTTATTACTAATGATGAATGGCTATACCAGTTCAAACAAAAGTAAGTGAAATTCAATGAGGCTGTGTCTAGTTCAGGGTCTATTAACCTTAATTCATTATAAAACTCAAAAGCTAATTAGAAATTTTTAAAAAGAGGAATGTGGACTTACTCTCTACCATAAATTGAATTAGTTTGGTTTGTGAAACATATGTGAAGGTTATGATCATTTAAGTTCAAATTTCAATAGGACTTGGCAGTATTCAATTTAAAGAAAATGTTTTGTTGACGGGAAGATAATGAGGATGAGAATAGTGGAGTGCCTCCCGGGCTCCTGCGCAGCCCACAGACAAGAGAGTGAGGGTGTTTGAATGTGGGGTGGGGGTGTCAGGATTGGTAGAGGAAGAACCAATCTGCCCTCCCACAATTTCTACACATCATCATGAGTAGTGCTGGAAACAATTCATTAAATAATTTATAAAAACTGATTTATTGTTGTCTTTATTAAACTGTTTAAGAATAGAGCCGCAAAGTCTTTTCAAAAAGAAGGCCATCTAAGTTTTTACATTGATTTGATGGGAGAAGATGCTTGAAAAAGCAATGGAATCTACCCAGTCCCCTCCCCCGCCTCATGTTGCAGGAGAATAAGAGTGAAGCAGAGCCTCTGCCAGAAACAGAAACCAGGAAGTATGAGGCAGCCTGCTATTGGACAGCAAACAGATCTGAGCACATAGTGTAAAGAAAGGGCCAAGGAGGACAAAACGCTTTTGCTAGGAGTCCAGCACAGCCTTCGTACAGCCAGTAAACTCGTCTCCTTACAAGGAAAGTCAAGTCTCTTAGGCAAACTGTTCTTTTCCTCTTTCCTGCCTACTGCATCCTCTATCTTTAGATTATTCTAGGCTGCTCAAGATGAATAATATCTAAAGCCATCTCCTTGCATTCATACTAGATCCCACACCCTCTGACCATCTCCAGAATCGACCATTACTTGCCTCTTCTTCAAACCAGCCTTTCTCCCACCCAGGGGTTCAGCCTGGGTGCCTGCTCCGAGTGCCCCCTCCAGTTACTGCTCTCCTTTCATTTCAATACCAAGTTGCTTAAAAAACTATCTTTTGTCATTAAACTGCTTGAAATACTATGCCTTTTGTGATGTAAGGAACATCCAAACTTGTAGAGAATTTTTATGAGTTTGAGCCAAACTGACAGACAAATGCCAAGGAGCAAGAGCTCAAATGCTCCTCAGAATAGAGTTTTTGCAGTTCTTTTAATGCATTTGAATTTAAGGAGGGAAGGTAAGGAAGATTACCTGGAGGTGGGGGCAAACAGACCAGATTGGATATTGGTTAACAATATTATATGTTCTTTTTAAGGTATTTTTGCTTCTGAGGAGTTTGAAAAACTGTTTTTCCAAGATGTGTTAGCCTGTTGCTCAGAAATAATGGACAGGACTTGCTTAATGCAAAGATTAAAACTCTCACCAAAGAGGTTATATGTCTGGAGCATGACCTGCTCAGTTAGGAATTTAAAATGAGACCACCCTGTGAGGTTACTTTCTATAGAATCTGCTCCCCCATTTTTGTTGTTGTTGTTGTTGTTGTTGTTTGTTTGTTACCAACACAATACACTCACAAGGTTACTTATCTGCCTTTTTTCTGTGCATATCTTTAGATCAAATGGATTTCATAGCTTTGTTCCTAGAAAATTTCCAGGCCAAAATGATTACAAATAAGGGTAGTTGATTTCTTGCCCTGACTCCTGATGTCTCATTTCTATTTTCACCAAGGAAATGAATGTCTAACATCCTCTTGTGTAAGTTATAGTGGATTTTTACACAACCTTTCAAGAAACCATTCCATTATTCTCTGACATTGAAAAAAAAACCCTGCTTTGGTGTGAATATAACCTTTTTGAGGCTGGATTTCATTTTATAGGATTTAAAATTTATGTTTAAACACTACTGCTAGATCACTGCATTTCTAAGCACTAGCACCAGGAATAATATAAATGGAGAAAGGACCAATATCAGGGTTTCAGGATCATTATTAACCTCAATTGAGCAGAAACAGCTTAAGGTGCAAAGCTCATGGAGCACTGAATATGAGAGTGAAGCAGTAGTGAGCTCAGTAGACTCCACTCATCAGGTTCACATTTCACAGCTGCTGCACTCTGGTATTTGAGACCTCAGATGGAATATGGAACATCTCCATGGCCCCATTTCCTTGGTTTTAAAATAGAGCTAATAATAGACCTGTCCTACAGAGTTGTTGCAAAAATTAATTTAGATTTAAGAGAATGAAAAGAAATCACAGAAAATCTTTGTCAAATAGATATATCTGATAAAGACATATCAAATGTATAGAACAGTAAGAAAACAAAAACACCAATTACAAAGTGGGTAAAAGATGTGAAAAAACACCTCACCAAAGAAGATATACACATGGTAAAGAAGCATGTGAAAGTGCTCAACGTCATTAGTTTTAAGGGAAACACAAATTAAAAGAACAGTGAGATAAGTCTACTTACCCATTAAATGGATAAAATCTGAAACACCAACAGTACCAAATACTGACAAGGATTAAGAGGAACAGGAACTCTCCTTCATTGCAGATGGGAATGCAAATGGTGTGGCCACTTTGGAAGACAATTTGGCCGCTTCTTACAAAGCTAAGCAAAGTCTGACCATATGATCTAGCAATTGGGCTCATTGATATTTACTCAAATGAGTTGAAAATGTGTGTCTACTCAAAAATCTGCACACAAATGTTTATAGCAGTTCTATTCATCATTGCCAAATTTAGAAGCAACTCAGACACCCTTCCATAGGCAAACAGATAAGCAAACTGTGAATCACATATGCAATGGAATATTACATAGCAATGAAAAGAAATAAGCCATTAAACTGCAAAAAAGACATGGAGGAAACCTAAGTCATATTGAAAGTGAAAAGCCAATCTATACACTGTATAATCCCAACTATACTACATTCAGGCAAAAGCAAAGCTATGCAGATAAGAAGATAAGTGGCTGTTGTGGGCTTGGGGTGGAAAGGGATGAATGAATAAGTGAAGCAGAGGATTTTTAGAGCAGTGAAACTATTCTGGATTGCCCATAGCATGGGCAATACCGAGAATGAACCTTGATGAAAACTGAACTTTTGTTAATAATCATTTTTGAAGATCAGTTTACTAATTACAACAAATTTACTACACTAATACAATATGTTAATTATAAGAAAACTGGGCTGTGATGATTGCCCATAATGAGAACTTTATACTTTTTGTCCAATTTTCTATAAATTTAAAACTGTTCTAAAAGTCTTTTAAATTAATTAAAAATTAAACAATGAATACAAAATCAGTTCAGTAGAACGATACATAAATACTTAAAAGATTAAACAGAATTAGACAATATGATCTATATATAGGTGCCAGATTATATTGTATCGCCAGCCATTTGCTGGTAAAAAGCCAGAAATGCAAAGAAATTTTTACAAAGCCTGGACCAAATTAAGACAGAGTCTGTCCTCCAACCTCCCCTTCTCTAGTCTCTTGCCACCATCATTTCTTCCCTTTATCCCCAACTTTTGGGGAACATAAACTTGCCAGGGTTTCCAAGTTTGCAAACCATTTAGTACAACTCAACAGGAATCAACTTCCATGAGGTAAGAACAGAGTCAAAATTGTGATATTGAAGAATTTTATTAGGAGTTGAATATGGTTTAAGGAAACACTAAAACGGTCTGATTGGTTGCTTAACGTTCTTCCAGTTCCTGGTTTTATCATTTTTAGTTTTTCTCTATGCAATCAATTGCATTTGGGAATAATGTAGACAGTTCACTTTCATTGCTCTAGTGCTTCCCTCTAGTGGTCATATATGTACACAACATGTCAACAGGGTAAAGGCTTGTTGCTGCATTGCCCAAACTGAACAATTTGTGGGTTTGTGTCCAAATTAATGTAGCACGCACCTTTAAGTAATATAATTAACTAGAAAAATATATTAATTTAAAAGTGATTTCTTAGGAACTTTGAAACATCACCTGTCCAGATGATTATGATGTGATGAACAGGGCACTTCATCTTTTTGGTATTGTTACCCAAAGGTATTTCTCTCCATTCCAACAATGAGAAAAATTTCAAGTAACGGAGACTGAGGGCATCCTATCAAACACTGTTCAGTACTTCTCAGAACCGCCAGGGCCATAAAAACAAGAAGAGCCTGATAAACTGTTACAGACCAGAGAAGGAGAAAGATATGTGACAACTGAAAGCAATGAGGAAGCCTGAAAAAAGACAGTAGTGGAAAAATCTACACAATACTAACAAAGCATAGAGTTCAGTTAACAGTAATGTGCCAGTTTTCTATTTGGGGTTGTGACAACTTGATGTAGGATGTTAACAAAAGGGGAAGTGGTGTAAAGGGTATACAGAACTCTTTGTACAATTTTAGTAACCTATCATAAGCCTAAGTCTATTCTAAAATAAAAAAGAGCCTTTAAAATATTTTCCTCAAGCCCTGGATGGTGGCACAGTGGATTAGGTGCTGGCTGCAAACCCAAAGGTCGTTGATTCAATTCCCAGCCAGGGCACATAACCAGGTTGCAAGCCAGGTCTCCAGTCAGTCTGTAGCTGGAGGCAGGTGAAAGGCAACCATACATTGATCTCTCTCCCTTTTTCTGCCTCTTTTCCTTTCCTTCTCTCTAAAAATAATAAGTAAAATCTTTAAAATATATATTTTCCTCAAAAAAATGTTTTTGGGTTTTGTCGTGTTTGTCATTGTTGGATGCTCTAAGCCTTTCCCCTCCCTTCCCGGGACTATAATTTCAGATTTCTAATTTATTAAATTCTGTTAACTTTCTTCACAACTCTTTAAATTTAGTTTTTTAAACATTCAATTTTACATTTTAAATTGATAAATTTTAAATTATGTATTTTGTATCTTAATGAGGTTACTTGAAAAATAAAAAAACTCTATACATTGATTCTAAATTATCCTATTGCATGTTATAGCTCTTTAAATATTGAAAATGATTTTTCCTCTCTCATTTCCTTGGTCTCTCCCTTTCTGCTTTTTTTCCCCCTCTTCCTCTCTATTTTAAAAATTTCTTTGGAGGAAGGGATTCTTTCTTGTTTAATTTATTCCTGTTGCATTGCAATTTCTAGTTTCTTTACACTTATTACTTGATGGTTTCCATGTTTTTTGTTACTAGGTAATGTATTGGGAAACTCAGAGTCTCTTTCACCACACATGCAAAGGCAGGCAATCAACCTTGCCTTCTTTTAAAATTAGAAGAGACAGTTTACTTAGAAAGTTACAGAGGTAGTAGAAGTGAGCCAGCTGGGCTGCACAGGCTCAGAAACAGGTTACAGAGGCAAAAGAAAGGCCCTTGGAGCTCAGAAGAAAGAAAGGCAAAGAAAAAGCAAGTAAAGGAGAAAGGGGAAGGGAAAGACTAGGTGTGCCCCTGAGAGGGAAAGCCAGCATGACCAGCCTTTCTGCAGACAGATGTGGCCACTCATTCCCCAAGTTAACACTCAGGTGACAGCTAGGACTCCAATTGCTTATAAGTTTCAAAAATGAAAATAAGTTTTCTTAACTCATTCAAGTGGCTGGACAGAACCTCCTGGTGGTGTATCTGCTCAGAAAATGTGGGTTAAAATGAATTCGTGCTAAGTGAATTATCCACTGAGCCCTGGCTGGTGGCTCAGTGGATAAGGTGCCATCCTGCAAACCCAAAGATCGCAGGTTCGATTCCCAGCCAGGGCAACATAACTAGGTCGCAAGCCAGGTCTCCAGCCAGGTCTGTGGCTGGAGGCAGGTGAAAAGCAACCATACATTGATGTCTCTCTCCCTCTCTGCCTCTCTCTTTTCCCCTTTTTCTAAAAATAATAAAATAAAATCTTTAAAAAAAAAAAAAAAAAAAGACTGCAGAGCCTTGCAATGTGGTAAAGGGGATTTTACCTCAGGTTGGATGCTGTTTAAAAATGTCCAGTTCATTTAAACTGTGGTTTTGGACTCTAATCTAATCAGCCCTGTCAACTCTGATGTATACACTTTAAGAAGTTAATCGAGGGGACCTAGATGGCAGAGAAGTAAGTGGAGCTACACCAATCTCCTCCCAGTACCAATCTGGAATTACAACTTAATTGTGAAAAACCTATCTGGAATAACCAACAGAACACCAGCTGGAAAGAAGCCTTATAATCACAGACAGAACAGAAAATGATGCTTCATCACAACATAACTGATAGGAATTACACAGAGGGCTGGCAGGGCTCCTGCTAGCAGCAGGAGCTGAAGAGACAGAGCCAGGGACTCCATCTGAGAAGGTTGGGTTCTAAAACCCTTCTGGGAAGTTGGGCTTCCCAGCATATAGCAACACAGCTAAAAGCAAAACAGAATTCAGCTGTGAAAAGCAAAAGAGCTGAGGGGTTTCCTAGTCTGAGATTTCTAGAGAAAGAGAATTACTAAAGGAACCACAAACAAAAATATGTTAGCACCCACTTACCATGAGCTCCAGCAGAGGGAGGGCAGAGTGGACTAGAGATGATTAAGGATAGTTTGGAGCAGTGGCTTGGAGGAGAGAAATGAGGGATCAGCTGACAAGGTCTCAGTGCTGACACATCCCGCACAGGTCAAGCAGACTACACTATGCCAACTGCTTCTGCCTGAGGGGTCTTCATAGCCTCGCCTGCTGAAATCAATCTTCCCTGCCCAGTGATGCCTATGCCTGGTGCCTGATCACAGATTTATTGATTCACAACTAAATCAGTCTTTCCACCCAGGGGTGTCTGAGCCTGATGGCTGATAACAAATCATTGGATTACAACTGAATCAGTCTGTCTCACCCAGTAGTTCCTGAGCTTGGTGGTTGATCACAGATTCCTAGGATTACAACTGAATCAATCTGTCCAACCTAGTAGTACCTGAGCTTGCTGGCTGATCACAGATTGATTAGATTACAACTGAATTAACTGGCCCTGCCCAGTGGTGCCTAAAGTGACCACTGGTCACAGATTGATTGGTTTACAACACAGCTAATCATTCCTGCCCAGAAGTACCTACACCTGATAGCTGAGCACAGATCAATTGGATTAAAAACTGAAGGGCACAGAAAATGACAGTGGATCTATGATTGGTTCCAGTAGGCTGACTAGGACCAGACTATGGAATTATCTGACATCAATGGAGGTGAACCCAGGAGGTAAAGAAAGTGCACCTTTATACAACAGAAGGTCACACCACAAATACAGAAACTCAAAAAAAGCCCAATCTAAAAAGCAATAGCAAACAAGAAGAGATACTTAAAAATGGGGAGAAAAAGCCCATCACTGAAAGGAAAGAAGGAATCCCAGAAAGATCACTAAATGAAATAGAGGCAAGCCAACTATTATATATGGAATATTGTATAGAGAAGCTCAATGAGTTCAGCAAGCTCAAAGAAAACTACAAACTTCAACGAAACTATGAAGAACTCCAGGGGACCTACAAACAACTTCAGGGAAGGTAGAAGGAACTTACTGAGAGCTACACCATCACTAAAAAGGACATAGAAACCAACAATGAGAGCCAGGAGGAAATGAAGAATACAATATCTGAATTGAAGAACACAGTAGAAGGAATCAAAAGCAGGCTAGAGAAAGCGGAGGATCGGATCAGCAAGCTAGAAGACAATGTAGAAAAAAATTCCCAGGCAGTGCAACAAAGTGAAAAAAGACTGAAAAAGAATGAAGAGGTTTTAGAGAGCTTCAGGACAACATGAAATGCAATAATATCCATATCATAGGGATACCAAATGGAAGAGAGAAAAAAGGGATGGAAAGCCTGTTTGAAAAAGTAAAAAATGTAATGACAGAAAACTCCTTTGATGAGTGAAAACATCACTCAAGTTCACAAAGCACAGAGGGTCACAATGAAGATCAACCCAAATAGGCCACTCCAAGATACATCATAATTAAAATGACAAATTTCAAAGACAAGAAAAGAATAATAAAAGTATCAAGAGAGAAACAGCTAATAAAATATAAGGGAGCTCCAATAAGGTTATCAAATGATTTCTCAACAGAAACAGTACAAACAAGAAGGGAATGGCAAAAAATATTACAAGTAATGGGAAACAAAGGCCTGCAACCAAGAATACTCTACCTAGCAATGCTCTCATTCAAAATGGAAAGTGAAATAAGGAGTTTCCCAGACAAAACAAGGCTAAAGGAATACATCTCTCCAAATGAGCATTGCAAGGAATGCCAAAGGATCTGCTTTAAAAAGATGAAGAAAAAGAGAAGGACAGAGATGAATACAGGTATGAAGGGGGAAAATGTCAATGAATAAGTGTCTGTCAATAATAGCCTTAAACATAAATGGATTAAATGCACTAATCAAAATACATAGGTTAGCTGAATGGATAAGAAAACAAGGGACCCACCTCGGAACAAAATATGTACACAGACTAAAAATGATGGGAAGGAAAAATGTATTTCAAGCAAATGGACATGAAATTGACCCAGTGATTTCACTGTTAAGATTATACCTTAAGGGCCCTGAAACACCAATTCAGAAGAACCTATGTAACCCTTTGTTCATAGCAGCACTATATACAATAGCCAAGTCCTGGAAACAGCCTAAGTGCCCATCAGTGGATGATTGGGTCAAAAATTTTTGGTACATTTACACAATGGAATGCTACACAGCAGAAAGAAAGAAGGAACTCCTACCTTTTTGCAACAACATTATGCTTAGTGAAATAAGACAGTTAATGAAAGCCAAATATCATATGATCTCACCCATTATAGGAGATTAATGAGCAAAACAAGCAAATAAGCAAAATAAAACGAGAGACATGGAAACAAGGAACAGACTCTCAGTTTGCAGAAGGGAGGGAGGGGGAGGGGGAGAAAGAGGCAAAGAACAGGAACAGTTTAGTCAAAGAACTAGCATGGATGACGCATGGTCATGGACAACATGTGGGATTAACTGAGGGAAGGGGGATGGGTAGGGTTGGCAGGGAAGCACAGTTGGGGGAAAATGGGATAAATGTAATACAACAACAATAAAATGAAAGTACAAAAAATAAAATTAAATTAGGGTAAATAATGAAATAGTTAATTTTTCTTGACACCTAAAGGAGCCAGAATGCCATGTATTATGCAGTAGACTTATCTGAACTGCCAATAAAAATCTGGCTGTGTTTTTGAGCCCCCATCACTTTCTACATTCAAGAGTTCTGTTCATACTGAGTGCTGCGCCTATTCCAGTGGGTCACTAGGGGCCCCAACCATATGCTTGCTCCCTGTTGAGACCTCTTAGGAGGATCATTTCTCAGCATTAGAGGGAGGCTATGCATAGCCTCCCACAAACCTCCTACTTGCTACTCAGTTTGCCCCCAGCTTGCCTCTGCAGGCTGGTCTCATATGGAGAGCCCATGGCCTAGGAAGGCATCTTCCCTGTGAACATTTCTTCCTCAGCAAGTTCCCCCTTATTGTTTTCTTGCCACTGCCATCTGACCTCCTGAAGCCGGTTCCAATTTCACTCTTATCAGGTTAAATTTAGAATGTTTTTCTGCTCCCACATTGAGGTTCTTGCCTCACCTATCTCCTAAATCTTGGAAATATTTAGCTTCCAGGGCTGGAGGTAGTTAAGAGCTGTTTTCCATTTTCATTTGCACTGCTGAATAGCAGGAGTGACTGGAATGAGGAAGGGTGTGTGGTGTTCCTAATCCTAACAGGATGCTTTCTTCTTTTCTCTTTCCTTTTTTTCCCCCTTCCCTTCCCTTCCCTTCCACCCCCTCCTCTCCCCTCCTTTCCCCTCCCCTCCTCTCCGTTTCCTTTCCTTTCTTCTTTCCTCTTTTCTTTTCTTCCCTTTTCTTTATTTCCCTTCTTTTTCTTTTTGCTAGTTTATTCAAGCTATCTTAAAACTAAGCAACCAAAAAGGCAGTTTCCTGCCAACTCAGCTTTCCTATCTTTTGCAAAAATAAAACCAAACATAGCACATCTCTTCTTTTAAATTCAAATTCAAATTCCCCCTTGTCTCTGTGTCTGAGGATACGGGTATGCGCATCTTTTAAGCAAAAGCATTTAGCACTTATAATGTGACAGACACTGAATCAGTTCATTTATTTTTTTATAGCAATTACATGAACTTACCAGCACAGTGACCTTCACACTCCAAATTATAAAACTCGTAAACAATTAAACTGCTAGCTACCATCTTCTACATCTTCTAATAACTTCAAGTAGGACTACTTCATCATTTATGGGGCCTAGTGCAAAATAAAAATGCAGGGCCCCTCGCTGAAAAGTTATGAATTTCAAACTGAAAACAGAAGGGGATTAAACTAAGAACAAGGCCTTCCAGAGAATGGGGCCCTGTGCTACTGCATAGGTGGAATGTCCAAGAGGCCAGTTCTGTCTTCAAATACTCCTTTCAAATGTAGTGTGGTGTATGTGTATGTGGCTATAGTGGATATCAAGGAAAGGGAAGATAATTATTTCCATTTAAGACCCACATTATATCAAAGGGATTGTCCTAATTTTTATTTTAGTTCTATAAAATGCTAACTATTGAGGAATAAAAGTGAAGGGTATAAGAGATGCCCTTGTACTCTATTTTTATATATTTTTATAAGCCTGAAATTATATCAGAATGAAAAGTCAGAAGTTCAAAAGCATTTAAAGTAGAGTGAATCTGTGACCTCAATGGTGAAGAACATCCTCCCTTCTTTAGTACCTAATTTTCCCATTATTTGTCCATTCATCATCATCATTTAACCTTGGATTGTGAAGAACCTTTTTTTTTTTTTTGCCTCTGATAACCAGAGAGTGGGTTCAGGCTTAGATGTGATAGGAGATTGCTGATGATGAACTTATACTCAGTGACCACATTTATGGTCATTGCAGACCCTTGGCCCTATGAAATTTTACCACCTCATAACCAGCTCCTAAGGAGATGTTGGTCTGCTATTAGTTTTTATCAAAGCTTAAAAAACACAATAAAACTGGTTTTATAAAAATTATCATAAAATATATCTACCACTATAAATATAAGCCTAGCCCTGATCAGTGTGGCTCAGTTGGTTGGATGTTGTTCCACAAAGTGAAAGGTTGTCTGTTTGACTCCTGGTGAGGGCATATGCTTGGGTTGCAGGTTAGTCCCCAGTTAGGAAATGTATGAGAGGCAACTGAGTGATGGTTCTCTCTCACACGGATGTTTCTTTCCCCATTTTCTCTCTCCCATCCCCACTCTTTAATAAAACCATACACACACACACACACACACACACACACACACTCACTCAAAGCCTGAAGGATATGATACAATCAATGTTTACCTCTAAATGGGTAAAATGGATTTCATAATTTTATCAATTTATTTGTGAAATAAAAATGCTATTTTTATGTAGATGGACAATGTGAGACACAGAAATTAATCAACTTGTACAGTACAGCTGAATACCAGGTATATCATTGTTTTGCATTGCTGATCTCATTTGTTTAGTCCTCAAAAATGACAAACTAATCAGACACTGAGTGATCCAAGTGGATAGTTCACTGTCATGACACCATATCAAACAGTTCTTCATCACACAGAACTTCTCACTCAAATCTCAGCCCATAAAATGCTGATCTTTGTGATTAGTCTTAAATACAGAATGTGACCACAATAAGGCCTAAAAACAAAACAAATGCCTAAAATCTTTTTACATGTACAAAACTGTGTAGAAAAAAAAATTATATATTCTAAATAGATCAGTCTAAGTATTGGTAAGGACCATACAAACATAAGATTGTAAAATAAATCTAAATAAGCAATAAATCTATACTCAATACCTTAATTGTTAACCTACTTCTACAAGTTTATCTTTATTTTAAAAGTAATCTTAAACATAATTTCACTTCATTATTCTGTAACTAATAAAAAGCTTAATCCACTTAGATAATGGCCATGATGAAAATGAGGAAATCTAAGACAGCCTCAAATCGCAATTAGAAAAAAACTGCTTTCTCATCTTTATGGTCTGGACATGGCTCAACAAGGACACCCCCAGAGTCTGGAGTTGCTGACTGCCCAATGCCAGCTGTTCATTCTTGTGCCTGAGACCTGAAAGGAGAATCTGCCCCGATATAAGCAAGGCTATAGATTTTGGACTCCCTTTTCATCATAATTAATCAGTAAAAGTTAATCAAATGTATACAAATTTACATCAATTTTAAAAAGTGAATGTGTCTGCAGATAATAAGGGCTAAACAGTATTTTATAATTTCCAGGATCCCAGCCCAGGGCCAGGCAGATAACAGGTAATATTTTCTAAATCATAATTCAAATTTCAAAGGGGCTTATTAAATTCTTCTATCAATAAATTGCCAGATCTGTAACAAACCTAACTGCAAGGACCTTATCTTGTACAATGGTTTACAGAATATAGCCAATTACTCTAGGTGCCATTTAGCTGCACATTATTTGGCTTTAGTAGGTGTGCTAACTGGTTTAGTTTCCATACAAGGGAAAATCTAACACCTTCAAGTAGTTTTTCATCATCAGATCTCCTGATTTCAGATTTAAGACATAAGAGGGTCTGGATTGGACCCACACATTTAAACCTTAGAAATATCTTGTTGTAAGTAATCCTAGTATAACAGTTTTTTCTTTTTTCCCCTAAAATGAATTGGGGGGAGGCTAAAGAAATGGGAACTCGGGCACCTACTGCTGCAGTGAAGATCCCCATAGACACATAGTCATGATTCTATTCCCTGATATTTAAATAATCTGTGGCTTAATCAAAATCAAATATTCCTCACAATCTCATATATGTGGAAGATAGGTTTCATGTTTGAACATGCGTTGAACCAAAAGTGAAATAAGATTTAAGGATATTTTAAGAGGCTGAATTCTACACCTACTAACAAAATATGCTAATGTCATTTATGAGGAATAATGATGAAAGCTGCAAATTTTAATAGCTTAATGTGCAAGCCTATTATAATGCAGTATTATCTTTTAAAGCTTATTCTCTAAGAAATATTTAACTTATGCTCATGTATATAGTACTAATATGTACAAATTCTTTTGAAAATATGTAAAATATAGATGATTTCAAATACTTTATTGTCATACCCTAACACATATTACTTTACAATGTTTTACAGTTATACACCGAATATTTTTAAATGACATTTAGTATTTATATGGAAAGAAACCAAATCATAAAGCAAAAGACTCTGAACATTTTTATTTGGCAAACCTACTTAGCAGCAATAGTAAAAAAATTAGTAACCTCCTTCTGGTATTAAAACTCCTAGCTATCACTTTTATTTTTAACATTTACCTTTTTTTGAAAAATTTTATTCATTATTTTTAGAAAGAGGGGAAGGGAGGAAGGAAGAAAGGGAGAGAAACATCAATGTGTGGTTGCCTTTCACCTGCGTTCAGCTGGGGATCTGGCTGGAGACTTGGCTTGCAACCTGGGTATATGGCTGACTGGGAATGGAACCAGCAATACTTGGGTTTGCAGGCAGGTGCTCAATCTACTGAGCCACCCCAGCCAGGGCCCTATCACTTGTTTTTAATTACAATATAGTAAAACAAAACAACTTGCAAAATAGATTTTAACCAAAATGCCAAAATTATAGATATCAGAGTTTTAAACAAAGCTTAATTTTATATGCAAAAAATACAAATTATTCTGTTTGTTTTGAAAAGTACATCTTTAAAAATATTTTACTATAGGTTGGAGAAAATTAATGCTAACCAGGGTCTATTCTTCCAGCTATTGTTTAACTAAGGAAGTAAACTGTTAAATGAAGGGAAAACTTTTTAAACTGATAACATTTGAAAAAAATACAGAAAAATGAAATTGATGTAATAAAGTTAAATATTAGCGCATTTTCAAATATGGGTCTTTATAAAATGAACATTAGGATGATGTCTTCTGGCATATGATAATCTTTATATGAGCATATAGCATATAAAGTACTTCGGTACACCAAGAGGTTTCATTAAACCTCAACTTTGGTAAAGCTAATAACATAACTATTTTTTAAAGGCTGTGATATGTGAACTACAGTAGCAGCACATTAAAACAGAAAAATAGGAAGTAAAGGGAAATTATATTACATTATCAAAATGTATTCACTAACTTCTATTGGAGATTTTATTTTTATATAAGAACAATTATAATTATTTTTTTCAATTAATGTTTATATGCATAAATTGAAATTACCTTACATTAAGTTTTTTGAAGTAACTGAAATTAGATACAAAAAATACACATCAGTTTAAACACATGAGAGAATTATTTTCCTTCTGTGAAAACTGTCTGGAAGTATTCCATTAGACATAAAAATTGCAAACTTGAAATGAACCAAAAAGACTTTAGTACTATATCTTAGTTTGAGTCCAATTATTTAATATGATATTTAGATTTCAGCTTTTAATTACTGTTTCATGTAATGCATATAAAAATTTCTATAGTTATTTTTCTTTTTACTGAAAAAGGAGAGGGGTATATTACACATAAAAATAGAGGATGAATTTTGAGATTTCCCCCAAATGTCTTACTATCCCACAGATAGGAGGAGCATTTGTTTCATAGTAAATGATGGAATTCCAATTTTGAACAAGTGATTTCTGCCCCTTTGAATCCTTCACCTGCCCCAAGACAAGAAGCTATGACTGAATTGTACTTTATACATGGCATTATAGTGAAAATGTCTTTCTATCTTTCCTTAAATGAGTTCTCTTTCTTGTAAACCACATGACACCCTTTGGCTGTGGTTGTCTCAAATTTCCTGTTTGGTCTAGTTTCAGCAAACCAAAACAAAGAGTGCACAGAAAAGGCTATGGTAACTATGGTTTTTTTTCCCCTTTTGGATGTCTAGTTAAGTGTTTTCTCCTTAGAGGTACATAGAATGGGAGGAAAATGGCCACAAACTAGGTGTAAGTAGGTCACAGAAGTTTCAATGCACCAAAAAAAGTGCCATCTCCATCCTGTGATATTTTAGCATCTTCACGTGGTATTGCAAGTTGAAGTTCATCTCCTTCTTCCAGCTTTGCAATGCCTGGAAAAGAATGGTTTACAAGAACTTTATTTAAGTGGTTGTACAATGGAAAAGAAGAAAATAGAATATCAAATAAAATGATTTTGTTTTGGAAAAAATGTTAATGTAAGAATTCACACTTCAAATTATACCAGTGTGGTCTTCTAAACCAGTTACTATTCTACTAGCCTAAAAAGAAAGTTAAAATAAATAAACAGAAGGAGTTACAAAGATGTAAACGTGTTTTATTTATCACCTACTGCTTATAAAATGGAGAATCTAAACAGGAACCAAATGCTTAAGAAAAACTGTTAGGTAAATCACAGTACATCCCCTGATGGACTACTATCTAGTTAAAAATAATTTTGCTTCATTTTATTGACATGAGAAACTTTAAATAATAATATTAAATAAAGACACACAGTAAATGTGTATGTACTTTTAAATGTGAATATGAAATATATAGATTAAAAGTAAAATACAAAACACTGTTTATTAACAAAGCACATCTGTTACACAGTGTTTCTCTAGAGGCAAGACTATGGGATTAGGAGTTACTTGTATCACTTTATATAAATTCTTATATTTAACATTTCTTTAAATGACCATATTTGTCTTAACAACCAAAAGCAACAAAATAACTATTAAAATTACTTATTTAATAACTTATTAAAATTAACCAGTAAACCTGTATGTGCCTAATTATAATGACATATTTCGTGATTTAGAAATACAATACACAATTCAAGAACTATATTCAATGTATCAGGTAATTTCTGACCCCATTAAAAAAATATCTATATGAAGGAAAAGAAAGAGGAAAAGCAAGGGAAGGAGAAGAAACAAAGAAACTAACAAATAAAATAATATATGAATTGCCTATACTTTCAACTAACATTTTTAAAAGTAGCTGCATTGTTTCATTAACATATAGTGAAAATGTACTTACATGAACACAACCATATTAACAACTATTCTATCATGGAGCCCAAAGCACCCAACTTCCTTGGACACCAGTTAATCAATGTTTATATACTAAATATGTATGATGTATCAGACACCTTTCTAGACACAAAAAGTGTTTGACAATTTTTTTTTTGGTCACCAACGTTCTTGTTTTTTGTAATGGACCAAGATGGACAACAAGCAAAAAAAACATAGTTTTAAATATTGTTAATATATTTTTTTTCCTAGGATTGACAGAGAAAAGATTGGAATTTTTTGTTGACTAGATTAGACATTATTATAGAGGCTGAAGATAATTTAATATTTTGAAGATAATTTAATATTAATATAGGTCAGAGAACATTAAGTAACAGTAACTCTCAAAATAAACTGGGAAAAATTTCTCCCACCAACACATGCTTTGTTTTTTAATTTTTATTTAGGAAATTATTAGAAGTTTTCTAAAACAAAGAGAATAATATAAACTCCACATACTTATTACTTGGTTTCAAAAAATCATTAACCCACTGTCAATCTTGTTTCATCTATAATTTGAAGCAAATTTTAGACATCATATGTTTGGTGTTTCTATATGTATCTAACCAACTTAATCACAAAAACTGACCACTTTTTTAAAGTAGGCTCTCTTTAAAGTTTCAACACTTGGCTATTTCAATTCTTTGAACAGATAGGAATCTAACCTTTTTTACAATTAACATATTTAATTTGTTAATAAAATAACGAGTAAATTCTGCTTTAGGTACAAAAGTAGTTCTTTGGTATTATGTTGACTTCCTCAAAAGGACCAGTTTAAATTTTTTCAGGCTATTATGGAAATGCTTTGTACATTTATACAGTAATGCATAGTTAGTGGGTTTAAACACATTCACCCTGGAACACATAACAGTTGCAAACCTGAAATTTTGCATAGAATGGTTCTTATATATAATATTAAACTATCAGCATTGAGAAATATCTAAGTTCAAATCACTTATTCTTGAAAAATGAGGCACCTAGGAAATCTAGTTGAGAAAGTAAATGTGAGAGAAGCAAATTATTAGAAAACCTGAAAGTTTGTTGTACATGTAAGTACTAATGAGTATAAACAAATAGCAGATTGGCCTAGCCTCACCATTTATAAATATTTTGACCACTGGGTGCAGGGAAGCAGTTTTTAATGAAAGCTAGGAAATTCCAATGTAACAAACTTCCTCATTGCCCCATTAGAGCTGTTTATGGCTGCAGATCCAGAATGATGATAATCCCTATTATTATGACTATTTCCCTTTCTAACTGATTTTATTGTACATTATTTTAGTAAAACCTTTGAAATATGGTACTTCACACTGAACAGCCAGTCTCCAACCTTATATTCTATACTGCCATTTCATGGTAACTGGAAGAGCAGACACTCATCAGGTTCTTAATGGATTTGTCAAAAGCACCACCAGAGGGGAATAAATGTGTTAAGGCAAATACTCCTTTCTTTTTTCCTAATGCCAGAATTTATTAATTTGGAATTACCCCTAGAACAAAATAAAGTCAATGTTGGCAATATAGATAAATCAGACTTGAAGTGAACAAAGCCTCCCCAATTTTCTTTTCTCTCCAGTGTTTTTGCTGCCTGAGCTGAAGTTGCATACATGCCCCCACACTTCCTATCCCAAAGTCTCCTGTCTGGTATCACATTACACCAGCTATCACCAGCATGAAAGTGAAAGAGAAGCCACTGGGCAGTGTGACTTGACCCCTCAGATCAGCCAAGGCAATTTTTCCCAAAGCATGTAAAGAAGAGTTTTTGGTAGCCCACACACTGGAATCAAACCATTTGGTTAAACCAAGTTCTGGAACTTAGTAGATGTAACACCTGTTACTGTACCTCTATGCCTCAGATTCCACCTCCCTTAAACAGGGGTATTAAATGAAAAAGCAGACAAGGGTGCCTGGCACATAGTAATCATTTTTAAAATTTTTTCTATTATTGTTGTTGTTATTAGAGGTTAAAGAAAATACAGTTTAGAATTGTTCTGTGTTGACTGCTATGAAGTTACTGCCCTTTCTAAATGTATATAAAAATGATACTATTAGTAATGCTTTTATCTGCCTTAATTAAAACCGACTATCTTATCATTCAATATAATAATAACCACACAGTATATTGAGAAATGTCTTTCTATTTATAGAGAACTATTATTTACCAGCTGAATAACAGGAATTATTGGGCAGTGTTTCAGGCATATTTTGAATGCATCGGAACAAAGTCACCAGACTCAATTCATCCCCAAAGACATGGACTTTTTTCCTCTGTATTAGGTGTCCCATGGCAAATGTGCTATCAGTGTATAAAACCTGAGAAATAAACCAAAGAACTCTGTTAGAAGTAAGCACAAAATGGGAAGCAGTGGATTGTGACAGCAGAATGGGGATGGAACCAACCTGACCATATATAAAAAAGTAACCGGTTTCTTTGACCAATATTTTATTTTCTTTTTCTTCTAGGGCTCTTCCTCTTTTAAAGCTGAGAAGCCACGGAATGAACGTGTAAGATCCTACGATGAAGAGAACAATTTATAAGACAGGAAGCTGAGAAAAGCAGTTTTTTCATTTCCACTTACTTTCTAAACTAAGTCTGAGACATAGAGGAAATTTTTATGTTTTAAAAAAAGAGGAAAAGAAGAGAAATCATAATACTCCATTGGTTTCTCCAGTGTTATTTACATATTAACCGAGACAACTACTAGATAACAGGAACTTGGCAGCAAATTCTTCATGTGAAATGTCTGGTTTTTCTTTCATTCTTCTATATTTCAGCAATTTTCCTAAGAAAGGCTGGTCTGGATTGGAAAGTCTAAGGCAAAGAATGTACAAAGTGTCTCTGAATAACATACTAAGAGAGATTTTTCAGTGTTTCTTTGGTTTCTAGGGAGGAAATAGTATGTTGAGAGTTTAGTAAATCACAGGTTATCAAAGAGAAAGCAAGCCCCTCTTTTCACTGGAATAATGTATAAAAATAGGAGAAGATGAGTTTGCCCTGTTTTTCATAACTTGATGATCTTTGGATCATGGGCTATCATCATCCAGTAGGCCACTGGGAAGGTTTTCATTTAAGGAAAATATTTTTCAGACACCTCCTTTGGAATAGCAGTTGGGGTAATCAGGCCTGCCCCATACTGGGGTCATTCTCCTGTGAGAGCCATGACAGGAGAGGTTCCTAGGGATTCTTCAGAGGGGCATACAAAGAACACTTTGAAGGCCAGTTTAGGAGACTGAGGAGAGTTACTAAAAACAATTTCTACTGTGAAATGGTCAAGAAACTTTGTGATAGTGATCTCTAATATTCAAGCTAAAGTGGTTTCTGTTCAGTACTCCATTATCACTCAGGCTTTACTTGGGGCATGACAGGGAAGGCACTGTGCTCATGAGTTAGGTGAAGGAGCAGAGAGAAGACAGCAGCTACAGAATAAATTGGCAAGCAGGGACCAAATTATTGAGCCAGAACACAGTGCTTTTGGACATCAATGCCCATTAAGAGAGTACAAGCACTCCTTTCCTGTGAGTTCACAGTATTAAATTCACTGGTGTATTTACTTACCATTAAGTAAATATTGGAGTGACTGGTGAACTGTGAAGTTAGACTGAGAAATTTGGGGGGCATAATTAAATTGGTATCAAATAAGTGAATAAAAAACTTAAAATGACAATATAAGGGTAGACTAGTAAAATGAAACTGTGGTAATCTAAAATCATATTTAAAATGTTCCCTATGATCAATAATGTTGAATCATTTGTCTCCAAGCTTCACCTTGATTATAACAAAAAGGGAAACAAAATCAACAATAAAATTGAGAGTCCACAAGACAATATACCAGAAGTTCAAGAAAAGAACAATTTGTCACAGAATTGAGATTAAAGGAAATTTTCCCCTGAGGATTTTCTTAAAGAGGCACCTTAACATATGGTAGTCGGTAATGCTTTCACATTCATAAATACAGTTGCTCAGTGTATGAGCCCACTTCAGTAGGGCCCCAAGGCAAGCCCCTCATATTTGAATGTTTCCTAAATAGGATTCTCAAGGGAAGAATATAAAACAAGAACACATATTTTCTGGCAGACTTAAGAACCCAATTTGATCAAACAAAGTAAATGATACTGCGAATTCAAGTAAAAGTGTAAAATTCCTTAAAGCTGTCCTCCAGGTTCAGATTATAAGAGACAGAGGAAGAACTGTGAGAAAGAGTGAGGAGAGAGAAGATGGGAAGCAAGGAGGAGGCAACATCACAGATCTTTCAAGTGCTCTTTTTGGCCCCTGTTAAGCACTCCCAGGACCTCCCCTGTCATATCTCTTTTCAGGGGGTAAATAGCCCCAATATGGGGCAGCCTGATTATCCCAACTGCTGTCCCCAAAGAAGGTCTCTGAGAAACACTTTTCTTAAAAGAAACTTCTCTGGTGTTATACTGGATAATTAATGGTAGCCTGTGAATCAAAGATCTCAGTTATGAATAATGGGCAAACTCATCATCACTTGTTTTTTGACACATTATTTTAGTGTAAAGATTATAATAATGGAGTTTTAAATGACGTTTAACTGAGATCATGTACCTAAAGCGATTTTCATTGTAGGATGTTGAAAGTAAAAGAAAGGGTTAATATCATGGTTATTATTGTAAAATACAAACTGATGACTTTGAAAGTGATTGCTTTCATGGTTGTAGTAATACTTATTTGATGTCATGACCAAAGAGGGCTTTGTTCCCCCTCCAAAACAATTCATGTCTTGGAATCTAACTTCTTTGTGTTCAGGGAGAGTTTATGTATGGTTCCCTATTATTTCCACAGAGCCTAAAATGATGACTTGCCTACAGTAGAAATGCAGCAAATATCTTAATTAACGAATTCAACTTTATATATAAAATAATTCAAAATGGTGATGTAGTATGCAATTAGTCACAAGCATTCAATTGTTTTTTAAAATGCATTTTACTACCTAGTTATGGAAACTCTGGGAAATGAAATACCCTCCATTAATAGAGGTAGCATGTACTCTTGAATTGAAGTAAAATAAATTTGTAAAGCTGCTTATTTATATATTGGCTACAGGCATTTATTTACTAACATTTTTTCAACATCTTAAATTGATTTCCTATTTCTTTACCCCATATTTATTTCTATGTATAAAATTATTGAGCCAGTTCTTACCAAATTCTACTGTTGTACTGTCAGAATGGGAAGGAAAAGCAGGTAGTTATTAAGTTTATGTTTTTATTGTCTCTTAATATTTTCTTTTGTTATATCACCATACCTTGTGTTAACCAAAAATAAAAAATAAAGTTTAGGTTGCAATAGAACATAAAAAGCATTTGTTTGAGCAAAGGAGGAACTGCAATCCAAACACAGCTTTAGGCAGCAACTAAATTGTGTTCCAAAGGGAACAAAGAAAGAAAGAAAGGCAGGGTTTACAAAGGGCAAAACCGTAAGAGCTGTTCTCCTTATAGTGCCCATGTAAATGATCAGGTCAGTTGGGATCAGTTAGACTCATTGTATAAATGTTGGGTGCAGGCTACCGAAATGGATTGGTTCCTTTCAAGGTGAAGAATACAGATGGTCTGGTCACCATGATGGTGAGGAAGTGAGGTCAGTATATGTCCATGTAGCAATCATGGATCCAGGATGTTTGTTGTTTGACCTTGAGCTGAGTTTAGCAACAGGTCACCAACTTAATAGTTCTAAGAACTGAGACAACAGACATGCATAGGCCCTGCTCCCCAATGGCCTCCCTACTCCATTTTAAGTGACTCTCTTATCCATGCTTATTGCATTTTATTTTTTCTATTATTACTTGCTGGAAATATTCTTATTAAAGAGAATACATGTTTACTTGTTTTTATGTGCTGTCTATACTTCTCCCCACTGCACACACATGCACATACATCCACATTCATGCACACATACACACACAAATCCTCTCCCTAAGGCCAAGGCTATGAATCTGCTACAGCTATAGCTACAAATACAAATGCTAAGAATAAAACCTAGCACAAATTATGCAATCAATAAATATGTGCTGCTGAGTAAATTTTAAATCCTTAAACAAGTAAATAGTAAATTAAAAGATGGGATAATTATAAACTTAAGCATAATTATAAATTTCTACATCTTAAAATTTACTTAGATGTTAAGCATGCTAATTAGATTCCTGATAAATGCTAACAAGAATATATGCATTAAATGCCTATTCTGTAGAATCCTTTTTTTTTTTTTTAAAGATTTTATTTATTTATTTTTAGAGAGGGAAAAGAGGAGAACGAGAAGGAGAGAAACATGACATGTAAGAGACATAAATTGATTTGTTGCATCTTGCACATCCCCAACCGGGGCCCCATTTGCAACCCAGGCCATGTGACCTGACTGTGAGTCGAATTGGCAACCTTTTGGTTCACAGGCCAGCACTCAATCCACAGTCACACCAGCAAGGCTATAGAATGCTTTTCTAAGCTAGCATGTGTCACTCCTCATAGCACATATTTAAGAATTCAAAAGTAAATTTCAACAGTATTAATGCTTATTTTTGTTAGCAGATAAAGTACATACATACCTTAGTATATAAATTTTGAAGTTCCCCTCTCCACTCAGCTTTAAATATGTGGTGTATTTAAATGTTTTTTGAAAACTTAACAAAGTTAATGTGTACATTAATATGTGAAATTAAATAAAAATAATGCCAGTGCTAACATGTGAAAATAATTTACATGTATGAGTGTATATCTAAGCCTGTCCGCTCTTTTTTTTTTTTTTTTTAAGATTTTTAAAAATTTCATTATTTCTAGAAAGAGGGGAAGGGAGAGAGGCAGAGAAAGAGAGAGACATCAATGTATGGTTGCCTTTCACCTGACTCCAGCCACAGATCTGACTGGAGACTTGGTTTGCAACCTTGTTATGTGCCCTGGCTGGGGAATTGAACCAGCGACCTTTGGGTTTGCAGGCAGGCACCTTACCCACTGTGCTATCAGCCAGGGGCTAAACCTGTCTGCTCTTAAAAAATAATTACTTCCTGTTCTGACACATATGGAAAAGTAGTAAATAAATTTTAGAGTGACACAGATTTATGTAAAACTTTGAAACTTTATTAAACATATTTCAATAATATTGAATAGGAAATGTTTCCTCCCAAATATTTATACTTCAGAGTATACTTTCAATAACTGAAAGTAATGCTATAGAGAACAGTTATCACATATATCATATGTCAAAGCTAGCACATTTGGTTACTTCTCTTGTTTTTCTGGTTTATTACCTTAAAGATGCCAGAAATCATTTTAAGGGAAAATATACTGATAATACTATTTTTTTAGATTT
Organism: Noctilio leporinus; assembly: GCA_004026585.1. Taxonomy (NCBI): domain Eukaryota; kingdom Metazoa; phylum Chordata; class Mammalia; order Chiroptera; family Noctilionidae; genus Noctilio; species Noctilio leporinus. The sequence goes on from PVIW01007606.1 coordinate 58,629, forward strand.
TATTTATTATTTTTCAGGGAGAGGGGCAGGGAGGGAGGCAGAGAAGGACAGAAATATCAGTGTATGGTTGCCTTTCACCTGCCTTCAGCTACAGACCTGGCTGGAGACCTGGTTATGTTGCCCTGGCTGGGAATTGAACCAGCGACCTTTGGGTTTGCAGGCCAGCACCTTATCCACTGTGCCACCAGCCAGGGCTGATAATACTTTTTTAAAGGTAGATTAAGTAAACTAATTTAAAAATTAGTCATTTTTTGTTACAAAACAAATACAGTTTGGCACTGAATTACATAGTATATATGTTTCATTCTGCAAATGAGGCAGGGCTAAGAAAGTCAACAGAAAGCAAAAGCGAGGCAGGCAGGACCATGTAGCCTGAGCTATATGAATGCAATGGGAAGTCCCTGTGAATAGTGGAGAAAATTATTATATGTGTATAGAAATATCACTCAGTGGCTACCAGGTAAGAAAAGGTGCAAAACTAGAGGCAAGAAAACTAGTTAGGAGAGAAATGCTGATGATTTGTACTAGGACTCTGAAATGGGAATAAAGAGAAATAGAGTCATTCAAATTTTATTTATGAGAAATAAATGACAGAGCATTGAGATTAATATACTGAATTAGAGAAAACAGTCAAGAATGGCACCCAGAATTTTGGATTAAAGAACTGAAGACACACTTGGAGGAAAGTTCTTAAGTTCAGGCTGGGATGCCACCAAGACACAGCAGAGATGTTAAATAGACAGCATACATGTAAACTTGGAACTCCTAAGAGTGATTTGGGGGCTACATATTCACATTTATGCAGATATTAAATGACAACACAACAGCATTGAAGTTTGCCAAAGAAATAAGAAGAATTAAAAGACAATGGGACTATTTCAGAGGTCCACAGAACATCAATATTGAAGAGATATATTTAAGAGTAATTTGCAAAGCTGGCAGCCTAGATAAAACACAGCTCACCTCCTCAGACAACCATTTAAAAATTACAACTGAACTACAGAGCAATCATCAGTCAGAACTGGCAGAAACTGAGTTGATTGGAGACACTACAATTATGGAATTAAAGAAGAAACCACATCCACTCAGACTGGTAGAAGGGGTGGAGACTTGGAAACATGAAGACACAGAACAGGCTTGTCCCACGCCCATGTGTGGCAGATAAAATCAGGAGGGATACCTCTAGAGTAAGGGGTCCTAGCTCCACACCAGGCCCCCCAGTCCAGTGCTGAGAAGATAAGTCATTATCTTACAGCTTCTGGCTGTAAAAACCAGTGGCGATTGAGTCAGGGGAAGAAACTACTGGATTCTCAGGCAATTCCTCTTAAAGAGTCTGCACACAAACTTACTCAGACTCACTCCCTCTGAGCTTCAGCATTGGAGCACCAGTTTCAAAGGCACTAGCAGCACACAGAAGGAACTGAAGTGTTTGGCATCAGGGTGAAAGCTGGGGGATAGCTTTCTCCAACACTAAACTGCTTGCAGAGGCCATTGCTCCCCTTCTGAGCCCTCCCCACATAGAGCCACAGAGCACAGTAGGCATCATATCTGAGACTCCCTTAACCTAGCTAAGACTATTTGCCCTACCCTGGTGATTTCCTGAGATACCCCTAGCCAAGTTATGGGCTCACTCAAGCAGTTAAAGTGACTCCTCCAAATGAATGACTTGTCCTGCTCACACACCTAGTCTTGCTAAATTCTCTCAAATAAGTAGCAGCTAGCCTCTGTACCTTGCTAAGTGGCCCCAGGGCCAGACTAGCATAGCTGGCCTTGGTTCACAGCCTAGCCTTGCTAAGGCACCTCCAAGCCCAGCATAAGAAGTAGGCAGCTACAGATCTCTTTGTAACTTATACCAACTGGCCTTAGACAGAACATAAGCAGACACCACAGCCCCACTGAGGCAAGCCCTGTTCTATGGAGTGGGCCACTGCACAGCTGATCCTCCACAGAGGGTGGAGGTTGGTGGTCAGTGGTCAGAGCCAGTCCTTGCAGCTGACAGGCCTTAATAACTCCCTCCCATTGACCTGCCAACAGCAGTCAAGGCTCAAGTACAAGAGGAGGGTGTGCTTGCGAAGGGCATACCTCAAATACCCAACTTGGATGATAGGGGAGGCTGTGCCATTGGACCACACAGGGCACATACTATATTAGGTCATAATACTAAGAAAAGAAATCATAGCAGCTCTATCCAATACATAGAAACAAACACAGAGAGGCTGCCAAAATGGGAAGAAAAAGAAACATGGCCCAAATGTAAAAACAGGTCCAAACTCCAGAAAAATAACTAAACAAAATGGAGATAAGCAATCATTCAGATGCAGAGTTCAAAAAACTGGTTATAAGGATGCTCAAGGAATAGTAAGTACCTCAACAGCATAAAAAATCCACTCAAAAACAAAGAATACACTAATTGAAATAAAGAACAATTTACTGGGAAACAACAGTGGTGTGGATGAGACCAAGAATCAAATCAATGATTTGGAATATAAGGAGGCAAAAAACAAGCAACCAGAACAGCAAGAAGAAAAGATAATCCAAAAAAAAAAAAAAAAAAATTGAGGATAGTATAAGGAGCTTCTGGGACAACTTCAAGTGTACCAACATTTGTATTATAGGGGTGCCAGAAGGAGAAGAGAAAGAACAAAAAATTGGAAATATATTTGGAAAAATAATGAAAGAAGACTTTCCCTAATTTGGTGAAGGAAATAGATATACACACAAATCCAGGAAGTATAGAGTCTCAAACAAGATGGATGCAAAAAGGTACACACCAAGATACATTATAATCAAAATGCCAAAATTTAAAAATAAAGAGAGAATCTCAAAGCAAGAAAAAAGCAGCTAACTACCTACAGTCTTTTACAACTAATTTCTCAAAAGAAGCTTTGCAGGCTAGAAGGGACTGGCAAGAAATATTCAAAGTCATAAAATGCAAAGACTTACAACCTAGATTACTCTATCAAACAAAGCTTTCATGTAGAATTGAAGGGCAGATAAAGAGCTTTCCTGACAAGAAAAAGTTAAAGGAGTTTATCATCGCCAAATCATTATTTTATGAAATGTTAAAGGGGCTTATTTAAAAGAAGAAAATAAAAACTATATATGTTAAAATGGTAATAAATATACATCTATCAACAATTGAACCTAAAAAACAAACTAAGCAAACACCCAGAAGAGAGACACAATCATAGATTTAGAGAATGGTTTGATAGTTGCCAGATGGGAGGGGGAGTTGGGGAAATAGGTGAAAGATGAAGGGATTGAGAAGTACAAATTAGTTACAGAATAGTCATAAAGATGTAAACTAGTACAGTATAGGAAATGGAGAAGCCAATAAACTTATATGCATGACCCTTGGACATGAACAAAGGTGTGGGGGTTGCCTTAGGAAGTGGGGGGTTGCTGGGTGGAGGGTCGCAAAAAGGAAAAAATATTGGGAAAATTGTAGTAGCATAAATAATAAAATATAATTTTAAGATGAGTAATTTGCAGAATTGTTTAAAAGGATGTGGCCCAAAAGGTTAGAACATGGTTGGTAAAAAAAAAAAAATCAAGAAAAGCACGTGCTTCAGGAAAAAAGGAGGCATCAAATATCAAATTCTACTGGGAGATTTAAAGTAAATTTCATTATTGCCTTTATGAAATAATTATGTCAAAATGAAATAAACAAGAGACTCTCACTATCAATATAATTAACAAAATACATCTATTCTGTACCTCTTGTAACTCATATGAAAGAAAGACATAGCCCTGACTGGTGGCACAATGGATAAGGTGCTGATCTGCAAACCCAAAGGTCGCTGGTTCAATTCCTAGCCAGGGCACACATAACTAGGTTGCAAGCCAGGTCTCCAGCCAGGTCTGTAGCTGGAGGCAGATGAAAGACAAACATACACTGATTTCTTCCCCCTTCTCTGCCTCTCTCTCCCTCCCTCTCTCTCTAAAAATAATAAAGTCTTTAAAAAAAGACGGAGCTATCCTCTTCAAAATAACTGCAAGAGATGACAAAAGCAAATATCACACTGAAGTTGAGTACAGAAGTAAGCAAAAGAAACAACAACAAAAACATAATGAGAGGGGCTGGTAGTGGCAACTTCACAAAGAGCCAAAATAAAAATCAACTCTCTTACAGACACTGCAGAAAATTTCAAAGTCAGCTAAAACACTAGGGAAATTAGGAGCAAATAAGTTATACACAAAACAAAGTATGATGGAAATAAAAAGATTTAATAATATGAGAAAAATGTAACTATATAATATGGAAGACAGGTAAAGAATTATCAACATATACATAATTGGGATCCGGTAGTCAAAACAAACAACAAAAAGTCAAGCAAGGCAACTAGAACTACTACATACTGAAAGGGAATATCATATGCCAAGGAAGGTTCAGAATAGTTTTATTAATTTCTTATTGATGCTGTAATAAATTGTCACAAATGTAGTGGCTTTAAATATACATTATCTCACAATCTAAACATCAGAAGTCTCACTGGGTAAAAATCAAGATGTTGGCAAGTCTGTGTTGTTTTGTCTGGAATCTGGAAATCCTATCTCTTGCCTTTTCCAGCTCTACAATCTGCCTGCATTCCTTGGCTCAGAGACTCTTTCATCTTCCCAGGTAGCAAGGATATCATTTCAATTCTGCTATCATCACCACACTAATTTCTCTGACTCTGACCTTGCTAAATCTCTCTTATAAGGGCCTTTGTGACTACAATGGGCCCACTTAAATGATCCATAGTAATCTCTCCAAATTCCTGTCTTTTTATTTATTTTTCTTTTTTAACAAGTATATTGAAGTGACACCAGGTAATAAAACTATACAGGTTTCAGGTGTGCAATTATATAATACATTATCTTCATATTATATTGTTTTCACCACCCCAATTCAACCAAATCTCCTTCCATTACCATACCACCCCACTTATTTCTCTCAAATAATCACCATATCCTAATCCATGTCTGTGATTTATTTATTTATTTTGTGTGTGGCTAAATTCCTTCACTTTTTTCACCCAGTCTTGCAACCAACCCCTTCTCTCACACTTGCAAAGTCCCTTTAACATGTAAAGTAAGATATGCACAAGTTTTATGGATTAGGATGTGGACATTTATTCTACTTACCTCAACAGTCAATTCTGAAATATATATTAAAATGTTATAATTTTAAGGTAAGTACATAATTCTTTGTATAACAAGACAAGAAAGTCAAGCCATTTATGAGAAGAAACACTTTCCTTAGTTTTTTCAAAGTGTAAATGATGTCAAAAGATAGTGAAGAAATTTCTATTAGATACTCAAGTAAAGAAAGGGTACACTGAGAATTTTATATCTAGACATCTTTCCTTAAAGTACAAAAACTAAAAAGAAACAGCTTTATCAATGCAAATACTTAGTGACCATTGTTCTAATGAGCTCATTTTGCATAAACTAGGCAGAGAATTAAATTCAGCAAACTAAGACATGAATGAGGAAACCACAGCAAAAAGAGTTGAAATAAGTATTAAATATATTAACCTGTAGAACCAAGATAAAAAAACATAACAAGAACTGTTTGACAGAAAGGATAAAATATTTTTATGACATGACAATGTAGAAATTATATAACTAACAAGTATAGGAAGTAACAGAAGTAAATGTTGGTAGTAAAATTAATCAACTGTCTTGTTTCTAACAGTTTGGGTTCAAGGGATATAAATTAAAGTAGACAGATCAATTAATAAAAAAGTTAGCATTTTAATAGTAAATGGACAAAAGTTAAGAAATAGAACATTGCTATCCAAAAAATCTATTTTGAACAGGAAGATAAAGAGAAGTCATATTAATTTTATTATAGACCAGAACAGAAAATCAATAGATATGATTGTCTAAAGATATAGGTATCAGAATAATGTCATGGAAAATGGCAAAGTAGAAGGCTCAAAAAATAAGTCCCTTCAATGAAGCAGCAATTCAGCTGACAAAAACTCATGGACATTTTTGGGTGTATTAAATCTATATATAAAATCTGTATGTATGTAAAAAAACTTAATAGTATCAAGAGAACACTTAATGAAAGGGGAAAAAAAAGGCTGTTAAATTTCAATCCACTGATGTGGCTCAGTGGATTTGCGCCGGCCTTTGAACACAAAGGCCACTGGTTTGATTCCCAGTCAGGGCACATAACCAAGTTGCAAGCCAAGTCTCTAGCCAGGCCCTTAGCTGGAGGCAGGTGAAAGGCAACCATACATTGATGCTTCTCTTCCTTTCTTCCTTCCTCCCTGCCCTTCTCTCTGAAAATAATAATTTTTTAAAAATCTTAAAAAATAGCTATCACAATGAAAATATGTACACTAAAATAAACAATTTCTGAAAAAGAATTCCAGTAAGAAAGTATTATAGTATTTTTGCTTATTCATTTACCATCTTCCATTTTCCAGCTTGGCAACAGACATGAAAATAGTAGCCTGAATCCTAGGTGGCACCTTGCTGGTGTTAAGGAGTGAAATACTTATTCTCAAAACATTGAGGCTATGCATTTTGACCTGTCCAGAAGCTTCTTGTAGATGGAAGTAGCTCCCCAAGATGCTTGTTGTCTATCAAAAGCTTTAAAGACATACAATGCCTATGGCCTCTTGGAACAAGGGACAGCAGGTGGAGTAGGCTACAGATTAACCAAAAGCCTGAGAAAGAGAAGGCTAAGGAGGAAGATACTCACAGAAATAAGGGCTTTCATGGGCTACCATATACGCCAAGTAATCTGTAATGCAACATGCATGCTTAGAGCCAGATGCATGTTCAGAAAAGACCTGAAAAAATCGTAATCTAACATCTTCAGTTGATGTTTAGTCTCTACACAAGTGGGAGGAGAACTCTAAAACAGAATTGTCAGCAGTCTGACTAAATGTTGAAGCAGTTCCCCAGCTCAGAGGCAATCTGCTAAGAAGAGAGTAGTGTTTTGTTCTTGCTGCTGGTATTTAAGTAAACCTATCAGGATTAGGATTAGAGATTTAAAAAAAATTCTCTGACATATTATTTTGGGTAAGGGAAACGAAAGAACAAATAAACAAATGGGACTACACTGAACTAAAAATGTTTTGCACAGCAAAGAAACTCATCAACAAAACAAAAAGATATTTGTAAATGATATATAAGGGGTTAATATACAAAATTTATAAAGAATTCAGGCAACTCAACACCAGAAAAACAAAAAATCCAACTAAAATTGGGCTGAAGACCTGAATAGACACTTCTCCAAATAGACACTTCTCCAAAGAATACATACAGATGGCCGATACATATATGAAAAGTTGCTCAATATCACTAATAATCAAAGAAATGCAAATCATGAGAATGTCACCTCACATCTGCCAGAATGGGCATCATCTATAAATTAACAAACAAGTGTTGGTGAGAATGTGAAGGAAAGGGAATCCTAGTACACTGGTGGTGGGGATGCAGATTGCTGTAACAACTATGGAAAAGTGTGGAGGTTCCTCAATCAATTAAAAATGGAACTGAATTGCCTTATGACATAGCAATTCCACTTCTGGGAATATATCTGAAGAATCCAAAAACACTAATTTGAAAGAATATATACATCCCCATGTTCCTGAAGCATTATTTACAATAGTCAAGGTATAGAAGCAACCCAAGTGTCCATTGATAAATGAGTGGCTAAAGAAGCTGTGGTAAAAGAACCAAGATGGCAGAGGAGTAAGTGGAGCTACACCAATCTTCTCCTAACACCAAACTGGAATGACAAATTAATTAGGAAGAAATCATCTGGAATAACCAACAGAACACCAAATGGAGAGAACCCTTATTATCACAAACAGAATAGAAGAGGCCAACTCATCACAATATGACTGGTAGGAAGTGTGGAGATGCGAGAGGGCTGCTGGGGCCCTCACGGGTGGCAGCTGAAGGGACAGAAAAACATCTCAGCAGCCTGGAGTTCCACCTGAGAAGGGTGGGATCTAAACCCCCAACTGGGCTTCCCAGCCTACAGCAACACAGCTGAGAGAAAAACAGCATCCAGCTGTGAAAAGCAAAAAGCCACCAGGTTTATCTGGCTTGACAGAGAGACTGAGTTCTTAAAGGGACTATGCACAAAAATACAGTGGCACTCACCTACCCTGGGCCCCAGCAGAGAAAGGGTAGAGTGGACTAGAAAAGCTTGGAGAAAGTTTGAGTCAGTGGCTTTAGGGGGAGAGCTAAGGGAGCAGCTCGATGATCCAATCCTCTGCTTTCTCTAGCCTGCTTTTGATTCCTGCTACTGTGTTCTTCAATTCAGAAATTGTATTCTTCATTTCCTCCTGGCTCTCACTGATGGTTTCTATGTCCTTTTTAGTGCTGGTGTAGTTCTCAGTAAGTTCCTTGTAGCTTTCCTGGAGTTCTTTGTAGTTCCCCTGGAGTTATCTGTAGTTTTCTTAGAACTGGCTGAGCTCATTGAGCTTCTCTATCATCATTTTGAATTCCATGTCTGATAGGGTGCTTGCCTCAATTTCATTTAACATGTAATAATTATGTAAGCTTTTGGCATATTTAAAATTTTTTGCATTAACTCTTCAAAATCCAGCATGTATTTTAAATATGTGTAAAAATAGGTATGGTTGTAAATGTATTTTGCATGTGTTTGATAATGTTGCAATTCATATTACTTAAAAGAATAATTCTCTAAACAAATGAATTAATGTAGGCATTTTGGAATAATGAAAAGAAAACTTTATATTAATATGATTTGAGAAGCTGACACAAGGCAGTATTTAAATGGTGAATTATCAGATATGAAAGGTAAAAAACAAAAAGTACACATTGGTGGTTACAGAATAGATGGGAACGTTAAGAAGAACAAAAGAAATAGAGAAGCCAAAGAACTTATATGCATGACACATGGACGTGAACTAAAGGGGGCATTGCTGGAGGAAATGGGGTACTGGGTGGAGCGGGGCAAAGGGGAGAAAATTGGGACCACTGTAATAGCAAACTAAATAAAATATAGTTAAAAAAAAGCTGTGGGCCCTGGTTGGTAGCACAGTGGTTAAGGCGCCGGCCTGCGAACCCAAAGGTCGCAAGTTCGATTCCCCAGCCAGGGCATATAACAAGGTTGCAAACCAGGTCTCCAGTCAGGTCTGTGGCTGGAGGCAGGTGAAAAGCAACCATACATTGATGTTTCTCTCCCTCTCTGCCTCTCTCCCTTCCCCTCCTTCTAAAAATAATGAAATAAAATCTTAAAAAAAAAAAAAGAAAAAGTATTTCTGCTTTAAAAAACAAAAAGCTGTGATAAATTTACATAAGAGAATACTACTCAGCCATAAAAAATGAATGAAACTACGTTTTTCAAAAGCATGGATGGACCTACAGGATGCTAAGTGAAATTAGTCAGAGAAAGAAAAATACTGTAGGATTTCACTTATATGTGTAATCTAAAGAACAAAATAAATGCAACAGAAACAGACTCATAGATACAGAGAACAGACTGATGGTTGAAATAGGGGCGAGGGTTCAGGGAGCTGGGTGAAAAAGCCGAAGGGATTAAGTGGTAGAAATTGGTAGTTACAGAATAGTCATAGAGCTGTGAATTACATCATAGGAAATATAGTCAGTAATATCATACATATTATGTGTGGTACCAGGTGGGTACTTGAAATATTGGGGAACACTCTGTAAATCACATTATTGCCTAACCACTATGTTCTACATCAGAAACAAATACAGAATAATATTGAGTGTAAACTATATTTGAAAATTGTTTTAAATTGTAAAAATTATGGAGGAGGGAAGATGGTGACAGAGAGCAGTGATGATGGTGTTCTCGAGTACCAAAGCAGCTAGAGGACAAGATAGGGAGCGTGAGACATCTTCAGGACCCTAGGAATTGGAACGAGCAGCATCTGGACACAGGGGAGCACAGCCCAGAGGCAGAGGAGGCCAGCAGGACAGTAGGTGAGGCATTCCCAACCAACCGACCGGCAGGCCGAGGTCGGCTCTGGGCAGGGGCGGCTCTACCCAGAGGGGTGCATTTGACTGGGGCCAGTTCCGGGCTCCCTGGCGACTGGAAGTCTCAGCAGTGAAGTGCGCACAGCGAGGGCAAACAACATAGGGAACGCTGAATTGAACTCTTGCAGGGGAGGGACTGTGGGAGAGACTCACTCCAGCAGCAGGGAGAAGAGGCTCCACACGGGGCTAGAGGAGGAGGAAAAGAGTCCTGCAGGAAGCCGGAGCCAGGGAGCAGAAGTGCACCGGCCGGGGTGGCAAGAGGGCTGAAAACGGTGCTGCTGGGCCACTGGGGAAACTGCAGCTAGAAGCCCCTGCGAGGGGGGAGGCCCAGCCCTGCACAACCACACAGGCCCCCAGGCTCCGCAGCAAGCCGGTGAGCCGGGAACTACTAGTGGGGGCAACTGACCCACCATTGCTGGAGACAAAGGCCTCACTGCCCACGCCTGGGAGGGGCTAATCACAGAGGCCGCTTAAAGGACTCCGAGGAGAGCTGGTTGGCTTGGAGGAGTGGTGCCGCCCCCGGAAGGGTAGGACAGTGTAGGTGGACCCCGGACAGTGTTGACTGACAGGGGCGGCCTCCTCCCAGAACTGCGGGGGTGGGACCAGTCGTCACAGGGACCAGTGGAGTTGCGGGCTGCCCTGCAGGGGTGCTGGGTGCTTGTCCTGGGCAGGAACCTCCTCCAGGAGTGGGAGGGGGCACCCTGTGGGCTCCAGAACACCGGCAGCCCGAAAACCCAGCCAGGTGGCAGAAGGCCCAGCCTACCTGGGGGCGGACACTCAGAATCAGCCCTACTATGACAATCAGAGGCCCTGCCATGCGCCAAGACCGGCTAGAATATAGACTATAGACTGTAAAGTCCTGACCAAGAAAAAGAGGCAGCATCAGGAAAGGGATTGCTGCCAATCTCAAGCACCTGAATTGTACCAAGAGCAATATGAACTATTAATCCCCAACATATCCTTTGCAAAAATTACTTCTCACATATTCTTAATCCCCACCATACCTCAATCCACCTAAATACCCAAGACCCTCCCCCTACTCTTGAATTAAAGTCTACTCATTCTGTGGCTACAACGCATTCCCAGTCCTCAATCTTAGTATTCCTCCCTTCCACAGCCTTTCTAAACCTTTTCTTTATTCTTTTCTTCCTTCCTCTTTTTTTTTTAATTTTTCTTTTCCTTTTCACCCTGGTAAAGCCCACAGATTCTGGCTCCACCTGGACCAATCAGAAATCATAAAGGGGGAACACACAGCTAAAACCTTTCTTTATTAATATTGATTTCTCTTTGTCTTATGATGTTCTCTCCCCATCCTTTTTTTTTTCTTCTTTCTCCTTTCTTTTTTCCATGATAAAACCCACTGGTCCTGGCTCCACCTGGACCAAACAGAGACCATAAAGGGTGAACAGACACCTAAACCTTTTCTTTATTAATATTGATTTCTCTTTCCCTTGTGACTTTCTCCCTTTATTCCTTTCTTTTTTTTTATTCCTCTGCTAAAAGCCCTCAGGTCCAGGCTCCATCTGGACCAGTCAGGGATTATTAAGGGTGAGCAGCCATCTAAAACCTTTCTTCTTATTATTATTATCGTTTTTATTTCTTTTTTCCTTTTGCATTTTTTTTTTTTGTTTGTTTGTTTGCTTTGGTTTGGTTTGGTTTTTTGTTTTTGTTTTTTTTTTGTTTGTTTATTTGTTTGTTTTGTTTTTGTTTTTGTTTCTGCTAAAAGCCCACAGGCCCAGAATACAACCAGACAGCCCAAATAAAGGACACACCAAGAACAGCAAGTGGAGAAAATCTGGGAGATGTCAACACTGAACTCCACAAATCTCTTATCACAGAAGGGTGCTCAACTAAGGCAAGGAAGCAAAGCAGGTTAACCCAAGGAAAGAACAAAAATAAATATATAAAAAGCAAGCAAGAACAGACACCCAAAATGGGGAAAGAAAAGAATCAATCCATCACCAAAAAG